>PVJL010009005.1:0-61173 GCA_004026885.1 Lyroderma lyra | reverse complement strand
TGCTCACAAAAGGAACATATCATACTGATTCCCCACACCCTCACTTCACTGGGTTTTCTCGATTACTCAGTTTTTGGCAGTTTAGCTTCCATCAGCCTGGACCCAGGCCCTCTCCCAATGCACCCCATTTTGCTGGCGTGGCCTCACTTTGACCCGCGCACACCTCTGGTCTGCCCGGTGATGGCCCCTCTGACTCCCACTTTCTGAGCCTGCTGGCACATCCCTGGTGTAGAAGCAAAGAGGACAGAGCCAGTGTGTCTCCTAGGATTCCATGTGGTAATCAGCATCCCATCTTCAGCATCCCCATCTTGTGTTTTAAGGGGAGGAAAAATGCAAATCCAGTCAACTGATCCCAGCATATATTTCAAAGACTCTCAGCTTTCAGAGAACAAGAGACTCGTAAATATTGTTTCCTTCCCTCAGGAAAGAAAAGCTAATGGCTGGGTTTTCAAAGGGCTTACAGTGGTTCCACCGACAAGCTGGAGACCATGCCATCTGTTTCAATTTCTCTTAAAATTTTCCCAAAGGCACTGTTATGTGAGAACAGCCTGTTGTTCCTATTGTCTTTCTCAATAACAAAGGACCACACACCCATTCCTCCCTTTTGCAGGCAACTTACTAGGACACCTTCTTTCCAGATGGCCACGTTCCATCCCCCAATGGTGAGGATAATATCCTTGTAAAAAGGTGACCTCTGAACAGTGTGGACGGCACCGTCATGGACAGTGCAGAGGTTCACTGGCTTCTTTGCTGTCGGAGAGGAAAGGACGATTTCGTCTTTAATAACATTGTATACACTTCCACCATAAAGAATGGTGTGACCTCCGATGGACAGGCAGGTCCCGATTAATGGGGTCCAAGAGTAAAGAAGCAAAGGTCAGGTGGGGTGAAGGAATCTGTCAAAGAATAACGCCTTCTCTTTTTATGGAAAGTCCAGGGAATTTCCCATCAAGGCCACTTTGCAGGCTCAGAGGAACACTTCATGTTCTTAGTCATTTATTAATCCCAAATGTCCTTCCTGGCACCTCTCCTGCTGCTGTTGCCCTCTCTGTTACCAGTTGTCCCTGTTTCCTAACTGTCCCCTGGTCTTTTGGGCCTTTATGTTTTTACGCTCGTCACTCTCCTAATCTCCTTCACCTGGAAAATTGCAATCTCCCCTTCAGGACCCAGTTCAATTCTATCTTTTCAGTGGGGCCTTTTCTTAACAGCCGAAGAGAGTCGGTCATCATTTGCTTATGTTGACTCTTCCAATAGACCAGGAAGCTCCTCTGGGGGAGGACTGCATCTTATTCATCTTTATATCCCTGGTGCCTGGCACATAGTAAGTTCTCAACAATGATTTGATGAATAAATGAGAGTGAGAAAGAAAGAACAAACAAACATCAGGAAGGTTCAAACATAAAGCTCTTGGTTTTTAAGTTTATTGTCATTGATTATTGGAATAAATGGAATAAAATTTATCTAAAATAAATGACTAAGCCTATGTGTCATGGGCTGCCTCAAAAGCAGTTTAGAAAATTGCAGGAGGAGGTAAGGCCCAAGAAAAATCCCTGAGACCAGGAGGAACCAGTGTCCACTTGTGTGCAACCAAGTCAAGGTATCCAATTTGTGTCCTGGGGTGTTGTGGAGACGACTGCCATATTACACAGTGCCTGGTATGCAGTACATGCATAATTAACATTCATGAATTAGTGAATAAATGGAAGCATGCATAAGCATAAAAGTAGTTGAATATAATTCATTATATCCAATATATAATTTTGCATTCAACTTTAAATCGTGAAATTGGGAATAAATGGAAAGTAGAACATCGGTCTCAGTCCTGCATGTACCTGACTCTCCCTTGGGCCACATGTAATCTTCTTTCAAAGCCCCACTCTTATCAATAACACACATTTGAATTTCTGATTAGGGGCCCTTATGTACAAAAAGAAGGAATGCTTTGTCTCCAGATTAAAATGATGACTTGGAGGCAATGCTGACAAATCGAGCCTTTCTGGATCTACAGCACTCTAGTCTCTGGACCCTCAGTAGATAGAAGTGAATGGAGTGAAGACTGAAGTGGAGACCTGAGCCCCAGAAGCTGTTTCCTGTGAGTTGTGGCTCTGACCTCTGACCTCTGACCTCATCAGACCCTCACATGTCCACTCGCCCCAACCACCCATGGACTGACCAGATCCCCTTGTGCAAACCTATCCTGGCTGCCCACCTCACTGCTCCATCATGGTCTAGCAGTCCCAGGAGCTGCCTCTTCCTTTGCTTACAAGTATTCCAGGCTTTAAAATGTGGCTCAAATATACTTTTAAATCCAGTTTTAAAACTAAGTAGTTGTAATTGTAGTGAACCCCAAGGCTCTCAGCTTTGACAGGGAGCTCTGTTTGTCGAGGAACCTGAATCTTAACTCCGATTCCTGCTCACATCTGGGTATGACCCTCATGCTTCCCCCCAGCTGCCTACAGTCTGGCCCTGGGAGCAGGGGGAAAACATGGACACCACCAGTCCCAGCTGCAAAGGGGGTCCTACAGTCCCTTCTCCCCTACTGTCCTGGGGTTTTTCAAGATCACCCTAAATTTAGCTTATAATTTCACATTGAGTCAAATTTTACACATGATGAACTACCAGCTTATTGAATTATTGAAACAGCATTGTTATTTTTAAATTGTGCTCCTTACATCTTGGTTTGGTGTGAAAACAAATCACCTGGTGAATCCTACTAAAATCCATATTCAGATTGAGTAGGCCTGGGTGGGGGCAAAATTCTGTATTTCTAGCAAGCTCCCAGTTGACAACTGTGCTGCTCATCTGAGGGCCTCGCTTTGAGTAGCAAGTGCAAAGTCAGAACCTCAGGTACCCTTCCTTCCAGTAGCAAGGCTGGGGTTACTCAGTACTTCGTAAAAAAGAAACATCTTATTAATAATGGAATAATTATCAAAACTTACACATCAGTCGGCCACTTTCAGGGTCTTTTTCCATTTTCCAATCTGTGTAGATCACTTCACCTTCCTGAAAATATTACAGGTTTCTGATGAGTACAATGTCCGCTTAAGAGACAAAAAAACCCTCATTCCTGGGTTCAGACTGATTGTGACAAATACAAAGCAGCTCGTCAGTTTAATCAAATGACAATTTGGTACAATGGCGGGAGAAAGCTCAAAATGCTTACATGATTGTATCTTAAATAAAAAAATAAGTTTGTTGATTTTTTATGTACACCCAGTGACGCAGAGAACACAGGTCAATATAGAGATAACCTATGTATACAAGTGCCAACTGCTGGCTTTCCGGAGTTTTGTTGTTAACAAGAAACTGTCTGGGAGTTCCCTGATGGTGTAGCGGCTTAAGGCTTCGGCGCTGGCGCTGTCAGTGCTGCGGCCTGGGTTCGATTCCCGGCCAGGGAGCTGCCCACAAACAAACAAACAAACAAACAAAAGAAATTGTCTCAATGGACTGAAAGGTCCAGGAGGAGAGGGATCTTGTCTGACTCAGTTCTCGGCATATTACAAAATTAGTGCTTAATAAATACTTGTGAAATAAGAGAGAAAGAGGACATATGAATTTATAATATGGGACTCTTTACCTTTTAAAGTTGAGAACAGGAGACATACATTTCCACCCAAGTAACATAACAAATAATATACGAGACCAGGCTAATACATTTTACCTCCACTCTAACATTTTTTGTTACATTAGACATATCTGGATATAACTGGTTCTGTGTGGTCACATGGTGTCTCCCCTCCATCATTCTTGACCTTGCACACACAGATGCTTACAGTTTTTTACCCAGAGCTCATCGAAATAGAAGGGTGGTCAGACCAAAAACTAGTCAACATGACCTTCCCAGCTGACGCCTGAGTTTTGAATTTTTCCGGCTGAGGTGATCCCTAATGGAGGAAGTCCAGGGACGGCCTTTCATTCTCCAGGTCATAATGATGGACCCAAGTTTCATCACCTGTAATGACGTTCTTTAAGAAGTCCTCACCTTTCTCAAAACATTCCAGGAGTTTCTGAGAAATGCAAACTCTTTCAGCGTCCATTTCATCAGACAGCATGTGTGGTACCCACCTGGCACAAACTGTGTAATCCAAGAACGCTGATAGTGTAGCCCACTCCCTGCTTAGAAATTCCTAATTTACCACCAGTTTCTTTTTGCTTGATGTGATGATTTCTGCAGAACAGTTCTTCAACACGGTCCTGATAAGGCTGATCACTGGCAGTCACAGGCCTTCCACGTCACAGTTTGTCACTCAGGTCTGCGTGCTCCACTTCTCCGTCTTGGAGCTGCTTTACTCAGCGTCGCACTGTGCTCACACCAACACACTGATCACCGTAAATGTCCTGCATTTGTCTGTGAATTTCAATTGGAGGAGCTTTTTCCGCTGTTAAGAATTCCGTAGCAGCTGCTGTTTGAACCAAACATCTGAATACTCCTCCCTTTCGATGTGCCCTGGGTGAGAACTGTGAGCATCTGTGCGTGCGACGTCAGGAGTGAGGGAGCAGATACCATGTGACTGCACAGAGCTGGTTATTATATATCCAGATATATCTAATGTAACAAATAATATGACAGTGGAAGCAAAATTCAGCAGCCCGCCCTTGTATATTCCAGTTCCACTTCCGGCCATTTCAAGGAGAAGGGAAGGCAGAAGGACCTGGTACACAGGAGAGGCAGAGACAGCCACACAAACGGGAGAAGCAGAACCGATGCATGGCAGAGGTCGGAGGGGGTTAGGAAAATTTAGTTCCATGCTGCCATTTTATAGATGCAAAAACCGAGACTCAGAGAGGTTAATGACTTACTCAGGGTCACCCAAATGCAGTCTCCTAACTCCATTTTATTCCTCCAGTACGTAATAAGAGAAAAACACAGAGAAGAATGTATTAAAAAAAGAAGCTGAGAGGACTCAGAAGAGAGGATGGATAGAGATGTGTACGCAAGAGAGGAGAGGTTCACTGGGCCGGGGCCCACTCACCTCTCATCTGTGCTTTCCTCATCCATGTTAATTCACTCAACAAACAAGCACTGTGTTTGCCCGGAAATTCAGTCAGAGACAAGCGCTCCCTCCATTTACAGCGTCACCCCAAGGGCACAGACAGACTGCACGTCCAGTGTCGCCTGCTGCCTGCGTCACATCTCCTCACAGTCACCACTCATCGAGCACACAGTGCTTGTCAGAACTTTTTGGAGCTTTGTGTATGTGACCTCAGCTTTTGCCAAAGCTCCATAAGGGAGTTATTATCTCCTGGGCCGCGGGGCTGGTACGTGGAATACTGAAATTGAACCAAGTTGGAGAGGAATAGTTTCAACCAGGTTAATAAATGTGTGTTGTTGCGTGCCCGCTACATCATCAGACACCTAGCTGGAAACTTTCACATTCTTGTCCACCCATTTACTAAGTTCTGACAATTCCACTTTCTCAACCTCTGTAACGTTCTTGGCCCCACTGCTCCGGCCCTCTTCATCTCCAGTTTGGTCCACCTGCCTGGTGCTTGCCCCTAGGATCCCACTCCCTCTCGTTTCAGCCTGCAGCAGGCAGCCCAGACCCAGAGTGGCCTCCCTTCGTCCCTCTCCCCAAAGAAGGAAGATCAACCTCGTCAAGGGCTGGAGAAGAGCCTTCCACTGGAATGTCAGTCCCCTGAGGGCAGGAAATTTTGTCTATTTTATTTACTGCAATATTCCTTAGGCCAAGAACAGTGCCTGGCATATATTAAATGCTCAATAAATATCTGTTGAATGATGGACGAAGTTAATTCCAAGAAGGGCAAGGGCTCGATAGACAGGAAGGAGTTTAGTGTGCAGGAAGAATGAGAGAAAAATCTGCGCAGCCGGAATGAGGGAGGGAGATCGCTTCCGGTGCGGGTGAGAGACAGGAAGGAGTTGGTGTGAGGGGTTTGGATTTTATCCAGGTTTCACAGAGTCACTACTGAAGAGTTTAAGCAAAGGATGTTTGCTTTAATTTCTGTTTTAAGAAATTATTTGCAGGGGAGTTTCCTGGGGGTGTAGTGACTTAAGGCTTCGGTGCTGGCACTGTCAGTGCTACGGCCTGGGTTCGATTCCCAGCCAGGGAGCTACCCACATACCAAAAAGCAAAAAAAAAAAAAAAAGAAAAGAAATTATTTGCAGTTATTTATCTTTCTAAAGCTGTCATTTCCCTGCTTTAAAATTTTGGTGTGCACAGAGACAGTGTGATTCCACTTACATGAGGTAAGTAGAATAGTCAAATTCATAAGGACAGAAAGTAGAATGGTGCTTGTCAGGGGCTGGGGCAGGAGGAAATGGTGGTTTTAATGGGGACAGAGTTTCACTTTGGGATGATGAAAAGGTTCTGGAGATGGAGGGTGATGATGGTTGCTCGATGATAGGAATGCAGCTAATACCATTGAATTATACACTTAAACATGGTTAAGATGGGAAATGTTGTTATATATTTTTCCAGAATTAAAAAAATCTAAAAACTATGGTGTAAAGCCCATGTTATAAAACGTATCTATTCAGTAGGCCTCATGCTTACCAAATGGACTTCATTGACCTAACGCAGCAGAAATTGCCCTGTGCTTGGACTCCTACCCGTCTAGGTATAGCTTTCCTCCTTGTACCAAACTATTCTACTACTTCCAGACAAACCTGAGACTCTCATAACTCCAAAACATTGTTCAGGCTCTTAGTTCTGCTGGAAACTGTGTCTCACTCTGATCTTTCAGGTGCCTCCTCAACCTCCAATATCCAGCCAGCTCACAGGTTGCCTTCTCCAACCTCTTCATCCTGTACCTGTGGCCTCTGGACTGGTATTGGCATGGGTCACACTGTCAATGTACCTGCTCTTTAACTAGGCAGGGACTGTGCTATTGATTGATCTCTTATCCAGGGCCCGGTGCTGTGCCTGGCAGGCAGTGCATTCTCGAGAGCTGGTGGAATTAGCTAATCCCATTGCACAGCCTGCATCTGATGAGACTGAGCTATGGAGTCTTTCAGGAAAGGAGAATCATGAAAGAACAGGCATCTCTGCCTCTGACTGTAAGATAAAGTTTTGTGCCTCATTTCTTCATCCATAAGATGAGCATAATATCACCTTTATAGAATTATTAAGGTTATATGAGACATAATTTAGAAAATATGTGGCACAGACCCTGCTATATAAAGAAATGTGCAATAAATGTGAGCTCACTTTAGTTACTATAATAG
Source organism: Lyroderma lyra (assembly GCA_004026885.1). Lineage (NCBI taxonomy): Eukaryota > Metazoa > Chordata > Mammalia > Chiroptera > Megadermatidae > Lyroderma > Lyroderma lyra. Next base: position 53,990 of record PVJL010009005.1, on the reverse strand, counting down.
ATACTAAAAAATGGCAGCCATTATAGTTATTATATTCAATTTTGTTTATCTTTTGCATTGAGTGAGTTTTTCACTGTCTTTCCTAGTAGATGATGCTGGCCTAACAAAACAATGTATTTTCTTAGTAAATCTTTAGCACTTAGCGTGGTTTATATCATACAGTGTAAGTGATAAATATTTGCAGGCTGATCAATACATTATTATTAAAGGGGTCATGCTTAATTTCATAGATTTTCCCACATTTATTCAGGAACATTTAAAATATGAATCTATGAGGCAATAAGGTTAAAAATTTTAAGTGCAAATAAGCATATTAAAATATAAAAATGGTATAAATATTATAAGCCTTCATAAAGCAAACATACAATAGGGGTTATAATAATCTATTTCAATGTAATTAAGATATTAATTTTAAAAGTAGATAATTCCAACTCACCTCTGTTCCCACAAAGAACTTTGTACAGAAGTCCTCTATTGGCCTGAGAAGATTGTCCAACCCACTTTCCAGGTTCTGGTATGGGTTCACTTCTTCCATCTTCACGGCTTTGTTCTGAGCAAACACTTTGTCTTACAGAGGAGTATGGATAGAAGAAACATGTATTTATAGCAAAAGATCTTTTAAAATATAGTTTATAATTTCTGTCCCTTGGCACACACACTCCATTCCCTCCCCAGAAGTCTAAGTATAGTTAGACTTCTAATTTAGCAGTAGAATAATGTTTTTCAAACCAAGAGCAAAAAGGCATTTTGTATCTAATATATAAAATTAAAGTCATTAAAATATTTATTTCAAATTTTTTACTCATTTTTTCTCTTTCTCTTTTTAAATAATGTACATAAATATATTAATAGAGTAGAACATGTATATAATTTGTAAATGAGTACATGTTCATTGGGAGTATGTGCTCAAAATGGTTTCCCAAGGGGGTGCTAGATGAAAATATTTGGAGCCCTCTGGTCTAACAAGGGAACACAAGAGCCTGACCCAAGGTTCTCTTCTAATAATACAAAGGAAGGGGCTTATGTGAGATGCATTGTGAATGAAGACTTAATTATCATGCATGAGAGACTGGACATGAGAAACCTGAGGAGAGAGTCAGTCAGGGTGATTCAAAATTTGTTCTATAGAGATTGACTTTGAGGGAAAAGGTTAGGTTCAAACCCAGAAGGAGAGAGAGAGGAAGTGGAAGATTCTCAGTGATAAAAGAGTAGACCACATTACCAAGGAGAGAGTGTAATGAGAAAAGCACACAGCAGTTAACTTACAGATGAGGTACATTCAATGATTAGAGGGCAGCAGGGTAAAATGGAGCCAGGAAAGAGGACAGAGGAAAGAAACTGAAGTAGCATAAAAAAAAAATCATGAAAGCCAAAAATGGGGTTTTGTTGACAATGTTTAATGTGATAAAGTCAAACAGGAGGAAGCTGAAGAAAAAGTTATCAGCTGCCTTTACTCAGACTTGACTGGAATAACTCGAACGTTTTTAAATTCAACATCGTGAATTTTCCATCACCGGGGAGAGTAATAGTAACAGCAGCTTTTATTGAAGGCTTACTTACCACATGCCAGGCACTGTGAGCTCCTCATGAACCATTTTATTCCATACTCATAATAACTGGAGGTGGTTAAATATGAATCCACCTTCAGGAATGAGTCAACTGAGGCTCAGAAAGATTAAGTAAGTTGCCCAAGGTCTCACACATGGTGGCTAACATTTATTGTGAGTCGATATGCCGTTTTATGAGATAGGTACCTTTATAATTCCCCCTCCCTCTTTCTCTTTTAAAACACGTTTTAAAAGAAAATTTAGGCACAGAGAGGTAAAGTAATTTGACTTAAGAGTGGGATTCAAGTACATGGTGATGGAAGGAGCACTGACTTTGGGTAGTGAGCTCACAAGGCAATATGTAGACAAACTGTGGCTTTGGGATTTAAACTCAAATCATTGACTCCAGAATCCATACCCTTAACTATTAATATTAAGCTACATTGCTTAGAAGAATGTAATGCAGTCCCTGAAAGTGATCCCAAAAGAGGAATTCCAAAACTATTTACAGTCTAGTCTTCCCCACTGGAATAAATACAGAATTTAGACTACTACTTAGAAGGAAACTAAGACCTAAAATGGTAGGCAAAGGGTGAGTGCCCTGTGGCCACTAGATGGCAACAGAGTACCAGGCACTGATGCTGAAAATGTACTAGGCCTTGAGAGTGTGATAGTAGAATAGTCTGGAATAAAGTCACAGTCGAGAACCAGTAGTATCAATAAGCAAAAAGTGATGAAGAAGCATATGAGTATATTCTAGTCAACAGGTCCAAGTCTAGAGTAGGTGGGCAGCTGGCAGTTTGTCCCAAGGAGAACAAAAAATACCAGAGTTAACTGATTGCAGATAAGTCCTGAAAGCTGGCCGTCTACACAGGAGGCAGGACATGGCCACAGTAAGTACCTTTAGAGATAAGATGCATGTGTTAGCTACTTCCATGGGATTACCAAATGGAATTTAATTCTCTCTAGGATCTGTGGAATTGTCTGCAATGTGGACCATGGGCCACACATAAGGGAACATGGCCAACTAGTCTTAGCTGCGAGTGTAAAACATGTGTCTATTCCCTTTATGAAGTGAGTTAGCCAAATATGCCTTTCTCTAAGAAACATGCAAAAAATGACTTTGTCTGGAAAGAGATCATTCATTTGATGAGGAATGCTCCTGTTTGATGACATTTGGGACATGCTTGTAGGTTTTTCTTTTGAATGAGCCTTTCCTTAAGTGGATTTCGATTTGTTCTTTTTACGTATTTTAGTGTCTATCCCACCAGAATCTAAATGCCATTAAAGAAGGGACTTGTGTTTTTCACAACTATGTCTTCAGAGCCTGGCACTTTGCAGAAGTTTAGTATTTTTTTGAATAAAACAGAGATATAATTATGAAGATAGTAGTGTAAAAATATTCTTTTAAAAAGTTAAAGGATTACAGTATTTCTGTATAATGCTCCTGAGCACATTAGCTTTATGTTCCTATTCCCTAGTGTTAGCAGCGCCTATACTAAAATGCAATACAACGTTTTTAAGGGACAAAAAGAGGCCTCTATCTCTTAAAATGGCACCACACTTAGGCAGTAGTCAGAAAGACAGGGCCTAGGGGTCTAATATTTGTAAAGAAATGAAGGGTCAACAGAAATTACTCTCACTTGAAAGGCATTAAAGTTAAATGCATTTGTTTTTTAAAAAGATATAGTCATATCTCATAACGAATTTTTAAAAACACACTTTAGAGAAATTTCTGCTTGTGGCCCAGATAGAGCAGTTAGTATTAGACTTATGTTCTTGTACCTAAAACAACCAAAAAATGGACAAAATATATATAACTATAGTTTTTTAAAAACTGGACATCAGACCACCAAGGATATTAATCTCTGAGAGGTGAGAGAAAAAAACAGTAGTTTAAACCTAATCATATCAATAAGCATATTAAGTCTAAATGTTTTAAATGTCCCAAGTAAAAGATAGAGAATCAGATTGGATTTAAAAAAAAATGCAAGACTCATAAGAAATGCATGCCTAATATAAGACACAAATAGGTAAAAAGTCAAAGGATAAAAAAAGATACTACGCTAATCAAAAGAAAGCTAAAAGGCTATAGTTACATACTCACAGACAGAGTTAAGGATATTTCCAATTCACAAAGAGGATAGAACAAGCCTAAATATTTATATATCTAATAATATGAAGCTCAATACATTTAGTCATTAGGTAAATGCAAATAAGACATCACTACATACATTTTAGCAAGGCTAAATTAAAAAGACTAATCATACTATTAGTGAGGATGTGGAAAAACTGAAATCCTCATACATGGCTGATAGGAATGGAAATTGTACAACCACTTTGAAAAACATTTTGGCAGTTTCTTAAAAAGTTAAATACACATTTATCATATCTAATCATTCCATTCCTAGGTATTCGCCTAGACAATGAAAAGCATATGTCCACACAAAGTATATGTCCATATACATATAAATGTTCATGGAAACTTTATTTGTAATAGCTTTTAGCTGAAAATAATCCAAATGTCCCTCAACAGGTGAAAGGGTAAATGTCTATGGTATATTCATACAATTAAATACTACTCTCGAATGAAAAGAAATGAACTATTCATACACACAACAACATGAATGAATCCCAAACTAAATATGCTGATTGATAAAAGCAAGACCAAAAAAGAGTATATATTGTATGAGCTACATAAAATTCTAGAAGATGTAAACTGATATATAGTGACAGAAGGCTTGGGGCTAAAGGTGGGGGAGGTGCTAGACAGATTAAAAAGGGAATCCCTGTATGAGTTAACCTTTGGGAGAGATGAATATGTTTGTTATCTTGATTATAGTGATAATGTCATGGGTTTTTAATATGTCAAAATATATTAAATTGAACACTTTAACATGTGCATTTTATTGTATGTCAATTACACTTCAGTAAAGTTGTTTAAAAGATATAATGATATCCTTACTATAAACTATATAAAAGCAGTAATATCCTCATGACCATTTCTTTTCATTAGGTTAAAAAATAAGACTAGGACATTTATTAAGCTTTCTTTTCATGAGTTATTTCAACCTCTCTCGGTCTTGGTTTTCTTAACTGTGAAAAGGTAATGAAAATTCCCAGCTTGCAGGACCGCTGTGATCATTAACATCTGTTTTATTCACCTTTGCAGTCTAGCAGAAAATAAACACTTCATAAATGTCTGTTAACTGAATGAAAGCATGTATAGTACTTGACCCTTGCTGGAATTCAATAAATTTGAACCAATAATCAAATATAAAGAAGGAGGAGGGAACTCACCTTAGGTTCCCTCTGGAATGAAGCAAGTCCAGATAAATTTAAAAAAGTCCATTATTTTAATACTGCTTTAAAAATGTCTATAAAAATTTAGTGATTCCATTTTTTTTTTAGCATGAGGTCTTGAGTTGTATCTATGAAACACAGGCTTCAAAGAAAGTTTTTCCCAAGCTAAGTGTTAGATATGTAGTGTGTTTTTCTTAGATATCCTATCATTTAACTGAAGATTAAAATATTTATAAATGGAAATCCTTTTGGTAAATGTTTGGAAAATAGTTGCTAGTGATTCTTATACATTTTATGCATTGTTGTCAAGGTGATATATTCATGCACACTTTTATTTAAATAGTTTTGATAGCTTATATGTATAATCTTCAATTACAACAAAGTTGTACAAGGTCTAACAATTAAGTTCGTGAACTTGCCACTATGCACTTACATTGGCAGCACTATACAAACAACTCAGTAAGGTTTTATAACCTTGGTATATCTGTGTCTCACAGCTGTGTTTGTGTTGACGTGTAGCAGTGTCTTGTGAGAATGTCCGAGCTTGAATTACAGCAACAAACACTAAATTTCTTGTCAAATTTGGCAAGAGTGGAAGTGAAATCAGAGACATGTTAATTCAAGTTTATGGAGATAATGCCATGAAGCAAACAGCAGTCTACAAATGGATTTAATGCTTTTCTGAGGGGAGAGAAAGTATCACTGATGATGAGAGCTCAGGGAGGCCAGTAATGAGCAGAACTGACAAAAACATTGCAAACGTTTGTCAAATTGAGCGTCAAAATTGTCAGCTGACTGTAAGAAGCATAGCAGACCAAGGAAACATCCCATAGAGAAACAGTTAGGAAAATCTTAACTGAAAATCTTGGCATGAGAAAAGTGTGTGCAAAAATGGTCCTGAAGGAGCCCACAGATTAACAAAAGCAAAGGGGAATCAAAGTTTGCCAAAACCTTTTGGAGAGGCAAGACGATGTTTTGGGCTGTGTTATCACTGGTGATGGAACATGGGTGCGCCAATATGACCCAGAAACAAAGTGTCAAAGTGCACAATGGAAGTCATCCCACTCTCCATGACCAAAAAGTTCTGTCAGTCCAAATCAGGAGTCACAATCATGTGGCTAATCTTTTTGCTATCAGAGGAATTGTTCATTATGAATTTGTACCAAGTGGACAAACAGTCAACCAAATTTACTATTTGGAAGTGCTGAAAAGGCTGCATGAAACAGACAAAAATGACCTGAACTTTTCGCTAACAACTCAAGGCTCTTACGTCATTACAATGCACAGCTCACACAGCACTGTCTGTGAGGGAGTTTTTAGCCAGTACACAAATCACTGTATTGGAATACCACCCCTACTCACCTGATCTGGCCCCCAATGACTGTCTTCTTTACACAAAGATAAAGGAAATATTGAAAGGAAGACATTTTGATGGCATTCTGGACATCAAAGGTAATATGACAACAGCTATGATGGCCATTCCAGAAAAAGAGTTCCAAAATTGCTTTAAAGAGTGGACTAGGCACTGGTATCAGTGCGTGGCTTCCCAAGGGGAGTACTTTGAAGGTGACCATAGTGATATTCAGCAATGAGGTATGTAGCACTTTTTCTAGGATGAGTTTGTGAACTTAATTATCAGAGCTCATATGGGTTGAGTTGAGATAACTTTAAAAGTCAATTGTTCTTTCTTTACTCAATTTTATCACGGTGCTATATAAATACTAACTTGTCTATCATATTCTGACTGAGAATGGTAATTTTGTATTTTAGTACCTCTTAACTTATTTTGCTAGAGGTGAGATATGTTCCATTCTATAGAATAATTCTTTGAGCACATATATATTCATTAAGTGGGTTTCATTTAAATTTTTTTAAAGAAATAAGTTTTCAAAGACACCTAAATGTGCTTAATAAATATTTGTGAAATTGAATTGGACTGAATTCTGTCAAATATTTTTGTGTGTACAGGTAGTTTTAATGTGTTGGCTATAGCTATTATTGTCATTATAAACTTCTATATTGGAGGGTTTGATTTTCTGTATTATTTTTACAAATTAGACTATTTTAGCAGAAACCTTAGACATAATGAGCCACTACCACTCAAAATATCAAATGCCTCTTTAATAAGCAAAGGCAGTTACCTGGTGCTTTGTAAAGGAGATGGTCTTCACTCAGGCTTATCTTGGTTGGACAGTGGTCTAAACTTGTTTCACCTTTAGACAGCCTTATCTTTTGGGAGAACACACAAGAGAGATTATTTCCATATATCCTTAAATTATTTTTGCTTTTCCCTTCTGCCCCCAGATTGTTGTTTTCCACCTCCCTGTCCTCCCTTCTCCATTCTTCCTCAGACTTCTAGTTGCCTCTCCCCAAGGAAAGTACCTAAACAACAGTTTCTAAAATTTTGCTGCTGAAAGTAGCTTCTCCAGGGGCTCATTTCTTAATCCCCCAATTGCATGTGTTGTATAATTTCTGAAAATGTTTTGTATTCTATTTCATAATACATTCTTGTTGGTTTTAATATAAAATAATGGCTCATTCCCCTGTTCCCTAAACCTTTCAGCTAATGGAAGCTCCAGAAAGATGTGCAGGGACCATGCGTCATCTCGGAGACATGTTTGTCCCTAAAGTGGCCCTGGGTCTGCACCAGAATGGGAAATGTTCACACTTTACATTTTTTCCTCGTGGCTCCTGCCCCACTTTTCTCCATTAGGATTTAGTCCACATGTTATACAATGATTCTCAGCTGAGTTATTGTTTGCTTACTTCTTTTTAAACTACAGCTCAATGAATTTTAGCCCCCCCAAATTTCTAATCCTCTCTAATGTCTAATTTCTAATCCCAATTACTTCAGGAAAATTCTCATCCCTCCATGGTTTCTCTTCTATTGGGAGCAAATCCATAGTAATATAATTTCAGATACTTATAAATCAAAGAAAAAGAAAAGTATTAGGTTTGGAATTAGAATTAAACATTACAAAGAAAGAACCCTCACCCTCAATATCAGACATCCAGTCATACTTTCCACACACATCCCATTACGGCCATATCTTTCTTAAATTAAAATTGCTTTTCTTGAAGCTATGCCATTGAAGATAAGTACAAATAATTTCTCATTCAATTAGTTTTCAGTTTTGTTGGGTCACAGGTATTACAATATTGTTTCCTAGTATTGATGTGCAAAATATCCAGAACTGTGGCTACAGTAGAGGTAAAATTAGCTTTGATGGGCTAACTTGGGAGCCTACCAATTTTTAAGCAATTGATATATGATTGAATACTTGTTACGCAAACTATCTGTAAGTGTGATACTTTATACATGAACAAATATTATATTTAAGTTCACAATAACTGTAATTTTTGGCCTGACATATATCAGGTCTGACAATTGAATTTGCAAACTTGCCACCGTGCACTTAAGTTGACAGCACTATACAAACAACTCGATAAGGTTTCATAACCTTGGTATATCTGTGTCTCACAGCTGTGTGTTCATGTTGACATGTCTTGCTGAGTGTGTTCATTATTGTTGCATGTTTTTTGTGTGCCATCATAAGAATGTTGGAGCTTGGATTAGAGCAGCAAACAAACATTAAATTTCTTGTTAAACTTGGCAAGAGTGGAAGTGAAATTAGGGACAAGTCAGTGGAATAATGCCATAAAGAAAATGGCAGTATAAAATGGAGAGAAAGCACCATTGATGAAAAGAAGTTAGGGGGCCAGCAAAGAGCAGAGCTGACAAAAACATTGCAAAAATTCATTGAATTGTGCATCAAACTTGTTGGCTGACTATGAGAAGCATAGCAGACCAGGAAACATTGATAGAGAAACTCTTAGGAAATCTTAACTGAAAATCTTGTCATGAGAAAGCTGTGTGCAAAAGTGGTCGTCAAAAAGCTCACTGACGAACAAAAGCAAAGAAGAGTTGAAATTTGCCAAGACCATTTGGAGAGGCAAGTTTTGGGCCATGTTATCTCTGGTGATGAAGCATTGGGTGTACCAATACAACCTTAAAACACAGCATCAAAGGGCACAATGAAAGTCAGTCACTTCTCTACAACCAAAATTGTTCATCAGTGCAAATCAAGAGTCAAAACCATGTTGCTAATCTTTTTTGGTATCAGAGGGATTGTTCATTATGACTTTGTACCAAGTGGACAGTCAACCAAATTTACTTTTGAAAGTGCTGAAAAGTCTTCATGAAAAAGTTAGATAAAAACGATCTTAACTTTTTTCCAACAACTCATGGCTCTTGCATCATGACAATGCACCAGCTCACACGGCACTGTCTGTGAGGGAGTTTTTAGCTGGTAAACAAATCACTGTATTGGAATGCCCTCCCTACTCACCTGATCTGGCCCTCGGTGACTTTTTTCTTTACCCGGAGATAAAGGAAATATTTAAAGGAAGACATTTTCATAACATTCAGGACATCAAGGGTAATACGACAACAGCTCTAAGGGCCATTCCAGGAAAAGAGTTCCAAAATTACTTTGAAGGGTGGACTAGGAGCTTTTGTCAGTGCACAGCTTCCCAAGGGGAGTACTTAGAAGGTGACCATAGTGATTTCAGCAATGAGGTATGTAGCACTTTGTCTAGCCTGAGTTCATGAACTTAATCGTCAGACCTCGTAGGCAGGTATCACAGAAACTCAACCAAGAAATTTAGTGGGTGAATAATACATGAACTAAGAAGTCCTGTGCTAATTTGAGTTGCTCTACTTTTAGAATGTATTCATGGCTATCTATGTATATAAATTATATAGTGTATGTAAGCAAATAGAATGAAATAAATCCTAGTTACTTACTTTAGAGAGAGGTTTCCAGGAGAGATCTAAATGCAAAAAAGTAGGTGGTATATCAGAAGGAATTTCAATAGTATCATCTTTCTTTTTCTCTGATGATTGGAGGGTTAAAGTTTTCAGTGGTCTGATATCCCAAAAACATATTGTGCTTTAAAAAAAAGTTTACATTTTATTTTTTTATGAAGTATAAATAAAGATATAACTTCAGAACTACCATCCTTGCTACTACACATTAGTAATGTAATCATGGTTATATTTTAATATCTATGAAACAAAGATTTTTATGAAATAAAATTATTTTCCATTTATATTTTAGAGAATTATATACTTCATAGGTTTATTTAATTTGTTTATTTAATTTGTTTATTTAATTGAGTTTGAAGATTTATACAATCTTTTTTAACATAATAGCTTTTTGGAAATATAACTCATATACCCCCAAATCCACCCATTTAAAGTGCACAATTTAGTGACTTTTATATATTCACAGAGTTGTTCAACCAGTTGTGGAAGATTTTCATCACCTCCAAAGAAAACTCTATATAGATTAGCAGTCATGCCCCATTCATATATACACAGTGAAAAAGTATATATATAGATGGAGTTGGATTTAATGTGCTTTTTACATGGTAGGTATCCAATAAGTGTTACTTCTCCTTTCTCACAGGTTGATTATGAAAATCAGATGAAATAATATATGTGAAAATTCCTTATAAAGTTTCACAGATATATAGTGTTATTTTTAGTGTAATAAAATTTGTAGTAAAAAATTTATAATGAAGCTTGTACAGTACAAGTATAAAAGTGTCTTTGTATTTATTATGTGAAAACATATGAAGTATGTTATATTAGCTCCATAATTTATAACACTGAGGTTATGAGTAACCTAATTTAATAAATTTAAGATATTATTAAAGATTTAGATGTGTATGTATTTAGATAAAAGGATAGTAACTAAAAAGAGTAATAAAACTTGTATTCATTTATATGAATTATTTAATATTAATCATTTATTCATCTTAATAATAAATAGTTAAAATAAAAGTTAATTTTGATAAAATTGTTGAAATTTAACAAATTATTAAAATTAACAAAAATATTAATGATTTTTGTGTTGTCAAAACATAAATCCTCAGGAGAATACCACAAATGATATAATAAGATCTATTTTAAGATATAATTATAGTTTATTTAAAAATGTTTTTCAAAATTACAGAGTGCTTCTTGAGTCTCATTTATGCCATTAATTTGCATTATTTGTGGAATGGTTTTGCTAAATACATATAACTACTTGAGCTGTATGTATAAATCAGTCCTGCATTATTAATGAAAACTTATTTTAACTTATTCTATAAGACCTTATGACTTTTTCAGATAACTGAAAGTGAACTTTTCAAAAATAAATAAATAAATGAACTTAGCTTTTCTAAATATTTAAACTTTTTTTTACTTTTAACAACTTTTGAAGGAACTAGTTTTAGTATACTCAAGAATATTTCCAATTCAAGGGCCATTACTATAAATAATAAAATAATTAAGGTCCTATGTCTTCAACAGAGAACATGTAATATTTTTAGTCTGTTTAGTACTTCTAAATGTTTTCCAAGGCCACTGAAAAACAGTGTAACTCTGCATTCTGTTGTTTATAATCAACATTATACCATAAGAATTTCTCCATGAAATAATAATACAATTTTTATTGCTGTGTAATATTTCATATGGCCCTGTAGATGCCATGTGTTGCTTTTGTCTGGGCAGCACTCCCATCCCCCACTCCCCATTCCACCCCCACCTACTTTTTAGCAAAGCATTCTAATTGTTTTAGAGGGAAATGCTTCTTTCCTATTGGAAGCAGTCAAGTTGGAACTGTCATTCAAGGTTCTCTGCTTTTCTTTCCTTGACCAAAGGAGTGAGTTCATAATGTAATAGAAGTCAACCAGACTTTCTAGTGACACAGGTTTGGAACTGGATTCATTCATCTCAAAGGGGCTGGCCATTTATTCCTGCTACCCAAATAAATTCCTGGAACTCTTTCTGAGGCCTGAGTCAGCTGTTCCCAAAGGAATCAAATGCAGCTACAACAGTATCTACTAGCTACAGTATAGGATGTAATTATATATATATAACTCGTTATATAATAGTGAGCTAGAGGTAGATAATGTCTTTGGCCTTCAGAGCCTCATTCCCTCTATCCATTAAGTATCATTCAGAGTTGTTTCAGATATGAAAATGTTAATCTATTAAAATGCCTAATAGAGTATTGGCATAAACTTCCAATAAATGCATTTCCAATAAATTTATTTTGTCCCTTTAAATTAGTCATGGTCAATAGCTATTGCTTGCAATAATAGAACCTTACCCAGTGCATGCCCACAGGAGGAATCATGTCTCCTTGACCCCTTGCTCAATCTCATACCACTTATGCCTTCTCCTGCCACCCACAGCTGCTTCTGCTGCTGTCAGTCTGTGGCTTCAGTTGTCACTGTTTTTATTGTAGTCAAAGCTATTTGGAATGGTAAAGTTTTGCCAGTATTTGGATGCTAGATAATATTATTACTCTGTTTCCTAATTCATTATAAAATTTTAGTTCTATAAATTGGGAGATACAATTTTAAAAAATAAACATTCTTTAACATAGTTACCAAATTGTTTATAAAACACTTTTTATAAATATGCAATAAAAATTTAAAATGCTTTTACTTTTTAAGATAAGCTTTCCAAATTAAATGTTGTGATCTTCATAACTGTGAGATAAAATTGAATGTAAACAATACAAACAGTAAATTTACAAATATAAGAACATGGAGAGGTAGAATAACTATGGATAACATTGCACAACATTATCAACCATGAGATCTAGTTAATTCTTTTTACAACATATTTGTATCTATAAAAAGATTTTTTTAACCAGCAGCAATCCATAACATTCTGTCCTTTAGTTATACTTGTATGAAGTATAATTACTACAATAAATATTATTTAAGGAACAGAAGAATGCAATGATTTTAGAAACATTGAAAAAATAAGATATTTTGTGAAAACGTAACGAGTAAAGTCGAAGATAAGACATACCAATCTGCCGAACAGGTGACAAGTTGACAGCATATCTCACTTCTGTTCTCAAAGACAGAACCCATTCTGTTAATCTATTTTTTAAAAAAAGGGCAAGAATCAAGTTCTGTGTACCTAGAACAGTAATGACTTTTTTCTTAATAGGTCTTCATATTTTTTTATTGTTTCTTCTTTAATTTTTATTAAAAGAGCATAACACTACAATAAGATTTGGAAAATACATTATAAGATTAAATATAATTCTGCCATGTATTTTTTCCAACAGAAACATTTTCACATAGTTTTAATTAGTGTGCATATAGCTTTCTATCCTGAGATTATAATTTGAATTATAATTATTTGTGTGCTTATGAATCACTTCTAATAGTGTTATAACATATAGGTGATGCATCATAATTTTAGTACCATTATTATTAGAAATGTAGGCTTTTTCTGTTTTTCCCAATTAATTGTGGAGCTGAACACAAGAGCTTTTATAAGACTATTAAACTGGTAAGATTAATAGAGAAGAGGCTTAGTGTTAAATTAGACACCGACAGCATGCAACAGATGCTGTGGCACCTACATTTTTTTCAGTCACCAGGGCCAACTCTGCTAGCACACAGAGGACTTTGAGGAAGGGTTCGTACTCTGCAGGGTCCTGGAAGGTCCACAATTCCAACCAGCTAGCTCTCAAATGAGGTGAAAGCTTTCGTGGAAACCTATGAAGGTGCCATTCTCAAATCAATCGGGAAACACGACTTTCCCCGATTCTCTACGCTCCTGGTAGGACAGATGAACAAAACAGCAAACGGAGGTGAAGTTCCAGTAGCAAATAACCAGTGAAGTAGGGGTGGGAGGAAGGCACAGGAGCTGCCCTGGGAAGGCCTGTTGCTGTCACAGGAGCTAGCACCCTGGAAACCTGGCTGACATCGCTGTGGCCTGAACCGGTTTCAGTTAAATAACAGCTGCCAACCCCCCAGTCACATTTGATAACCCAGAACCCATGCTGCATCCCTGGTGCAGAAAGTGTGAGACTTGAGAAATGTGCTTGCTCTGGGGCTTTGTGTTTTAATATTAAAAAAAAAAAAAAGAATATTATAAAAGTTTGGAAATTACAATGTTTAAAAGCCAAATATAATTCTACCTTTTTTTTTTTTTCCAATCTTCATTCATGGATACTCTGACATGATTGGTTAAGGTCTACATGTAATTTTGTAGCTTCAGACACAAACTGCATTATTTCTTTGTATGAATTGCCATAATTTGAATTACTGGTCAAAAAGTTTGAAAATGTGGATGTTTCAAGAACTATGTTGATTAATTGTATTCTAAAAGTTTTATGTTAGAATGAATGATGTTAGCGTTTACTGGTTATACGATTTCATTGTTTATTTAAATTTTTACTTAAAAAATTAAATAGGTCCAAAATATTATTCATTTGATATTAGAAAGGCTAAATGATTTTTATGTTTACTATTTTTTAGTCAGTATATGTCTTTCGCTTATTTACTGGAAATTTTCTATTTACTGTAGTTGAGACAAATATTTTCAATTCATTTGTTATTTGCTCTTTATAGTTTAGAAACTTACATGTGTACATTTTAAATTTCTTTCAATATTAATTTAGAAAACTTATCTCCATTCCAGAAATGTAATATTCTATTCTGATTTCTTATAATTTTCCTGTGATTTGTTTTTTTATTTAAATTTTTACTCACCCAAATTAATTTGTATATATGGTATGAGTTGAAATAGAATTCCTTCTCTTGGTTGTAATGTCCATTACTATATGTTAAACTTGTATAGATAATGGAAACTACATCTGAGCTACTTATTTCCATCCATTATAACTTTTCTAAAGTATTGTTGCTTTGCAGAATCCATTTGAATATCTGGAAGAGCTAATCACCTTACATAACTCTAACTTTTCACATTGTCTTTTGATATTCTCACCTGTTAATACTTCAAAGTGCAGAGTAGATCCTTAGTGTCCTGGTACACATTTAGGGAGCTTCCCAGTTACCAAGCCAGCAACCACCAGATGTTGTCGGTCAAGTACAGAACTGCAAAACCAAACTGCCGTTTGGCTGGGCTCCCACTGCACAACTGGTTTTTGCCTATCAGGCTCAGGTGGCCTTGGCAAAATGACATATTCCTACATGTCACAGATCTTCAGAGTTGCTTACTTCAGATAGCTCACATTATAAATTTTAAATCCACAAAGGTTAAGGGTGTAAAATATTTAAACTCTATTTCTACATATCAAACTCTCATCTTCTCCACCATTGTATTATATCAATGTTGACACTATCCACATTTTTTAGTGCTTTTAAACCATGAAAGTTGAAACATGGGCCTTATTCTCATCTCCAAGGCAGTTACGGGTCTAGTAACAGTCACACAACTGTTCGAAGGCTAGTTCCTGGTTATTGCACAATTTAAATGTAAATGAATTACGGTCTTGAAACATACTCTGTGAATAAAACCTTTCAAAATTTTATACTCCAGTAGAAGAAAAGTATGAAGCTATTAAGACTCACCTCAAATGTGTCAGACAGCCAATGTATATCTGTAATTACTTTTTTGTGTCCATTTTCTATTGAGGAGACTGCACAGTGTCTGATGTACATTGCTTCTTTATTACTGTCTGGTTCGAGGAGAAAGATTGGCTGGAAAAATGTTTTTGAGAAATTGTATGCAAACTTCAGAGAGCTGATAAATGAACTCATACTATACTCATTATTCCAATTAAAATTAATTCAAATTAGTAACTCAGAGAAATACCAGTTCAAAGGAAAACATCAGTTAGTGTTTCTATGTATCATGTATTTAGGCAATAAGGTTACTTTCCCATTCAGTTTAGTTTAAGATTTTATCTCTAAGCTTCACAAAAATTCCTGACTCATTCCCTAAAGTATCAACAAGATCCCATTTTGGGGGGATAATCAAATTTAGCCTCCATCTTAGGTAAGTTAGAGAGACTCCTCCCTCCCCCATCCCAGGAAACAGAAGGTCACATCCCATTGTTTCTTGGTGAGAGACTGTTCGATGTTAAGGTTGGAGAATTGGGGATGGAGAAGGGCACATGGTAGGTAAGCACTGAGTTGGGAGCTGTGGTCTCTTTGCCCAACCCTCCTGGCAGAATCCACAGCTCCACAAAATCATAGTATATTACTGTCAGAAAGGATTGTAACCTCTTCATTTTATACACAAGAAAATTGACGCTTGCTGAGATGAGGGTCCAAACTCATGTCCAAACTCACAGGACCCAGTGCTTGGGTATAGTGCTCTCTTAACTGCACCACTTCAGGCAACTCACTTGGCCTCTTCATTTTATTTAATGACAATAATAACAAAAAAAGAACTCAACATCCTGGGGTAGATGGGGCAATCTGTTTTGCGGTGTTTTTAATCAAGGGCCTACATAAACGTGATGTAGAACAACTTCCACAGCAGATGTGAAGGCCTGAGTAATAACACGTTTTTTCCCCATTGAGGCTTTGTTTAGCTTGGTAACTCTCTTAAGTACTTTTTGATAAACTGAGTAGAAAAAAAAACTTTCAAGAAAAGAGTTATTAAAAACTAACCTTGAGAGTGGCTTTTTTACTTCTATTACTACCCGTCTTAATGTTTTCTATACGATCTGCATGTGCAGTAATATCCCACATGACAATCTAAAACAGAAATAAATGTTATTACAGCATATTTGTAGGATTAAAGATTTTTCAAAAATCTATTTGTATCGGTATTCACTCTGATAAACCCATCAACTTGGGGGATAATCAAATTTAGCCTACATCTTAGGTAAGTTAGCAACTTTTTAAAGCTAATATAAAAAGAGTGGGGTTTTTTTCCCCATAAAAGTATTTTCAACACTTTAATTTTGGTGCTTGTGCTAATAAGTGCTACTATTTTTTGAAATCCAAGATTAAACATCATGCAATACCCTCTGCCTTGGGAAGAGTTCATCCTCTGGGGGAATGTGCTCTGATTGTGGGGACAACTGCTTTATACCCAGAAGAAAATAGCTTGTTCTCCAGAATTAAGTACAAACACCCAATTATCCAAAAAGGCTAAAAAAATTATTATTTCTATTTAATTGGATATTATGGCCAATTCCAAATTTGCATATGAACGGTCATTTTGGAAAAAATTAGAATACAGTAGAATATGTAACACTAAAGCATACTAAATTTCAATGACTAGAAGTCATTTCAGTACACTAAACTGTTAACCAATGTCAAGATTACAGAATTATGAGTGATTTTAATTTTATCATTTGCTTTTATAAAATATCCTAAAAGAAAGTTGTATTAGCTTTGTAATGCATAAAATGGCATTTCAGGGTTTGAAGGACTTGGAACATGGTTTTTGGGTCATCATTATGACTACCAGTTATTGTTGAACAAAACTGAGGGAGAAAATTTGTCTTTGTACATGTTTTTGGTTTTGGAAAAATGGGCACGGATGCTGCAGACATTTAAATTTCCACCACAAGGAAGTTTTTCTAGTCGCACTAAAAAAGATCTTACGTGCTTGTAATGGTCGAGTTCACTGGATCAAGTTGGTGAATTTCAACTTTGATCATAAGATAGCTTTAAGATTTTTATTTTGCTTTATTGGAGTATCAGGCAATTGGAGGATATGATCTAAATTTTATATAAGTTAGATAACTTGAAAGGGAAAAAAGAAAACCAAACATGGCATCAAATTATATACATATAAATTCAATGATATATGTATGTTTTTCAGTGGATTTCTGTTTAAATTCTGTATCATTTCCTAAATCTTTTTTTTTTTTTTTTTTTTTTTTTGTATGTGGGTAGTTCCCTGGCTGGGAATCGAACCCAGGCCGCAGCGCTGACAGCGCCAGCGCCAAAGCCTTAAGCCACTACACCACCGGGGAACTCCCTCATTTCCTAAATCTTACACCTAGGATAATGATTTTGGTTTTTGTTCTTCCATGGAATCCTGTATAATATAATGTGCAGTTCTGTCTCAGCCACACAAATAGATTTGACCTGGTTTTGTTCTAGTTATTATGATTGGGATACTCTATGGACATTTTGGGCCCTGATATCATGTCTAACACTTATTTATTTATTTATAGTCGGCCAGTTTTTAAAAAAAATTATTTAATTCTTTAAAATTCTCATACCCCCCCACCCCAACACATCTTTTTTTTTTTTTTTTTTTTTTTTTTTTTTTTTTTTTTTTTTTTTTTTTTTTTTTTTTTTTTTTTTTTTTTTTTTTTTTTTTTTTTTTTTGCTTTTTGGTATGTGGGTAGCTCCCTGACTGGGAGCCAACAGCACCAACACCAAAGCCTTAAGCCACTACACCATCCAGGAACTCCCCCAACACATCTTTACACCACAGTTCAAATGGGCACCAATTGACACACCTTCTTTCTGTTGAATTGAATCCTGAAGTTAAAAAAATCAACCAATTAACATGTATTATACAATGTTGTCTAACTTAGTAAATGCCTGAACAAAATTATGTACATACCTGTCCATTTATGCAGCCTCCAGCAATGATATTAGGGTTAGTTGGACAGAACTTGAAGCAGAAGATGTCATCTGGGCTCTCTAACATTAACTAAAACCCCACAAATTCAAGAGAGAGTGAGAAAACCTATTAAGATCATAATACTAAGACAGTAAAAGTCTAATTTTATAACTATTTATAAGAAACATGCACAGCCAGTTCATTCCCAGAATTCTACCTCTGAATTAGAAGTTGCTTCTGCTGAATTTTATTGACCATATACATGGGAGCAGGTAAGGTCTCAGGGGGACCAGGCCTCCCCAACCTCATGCTCATGGGTCATTGTTGGGGCATCTTACAATTTTTCGCAAACAAAAAGACTATGAAATAATGTTTCTGAGCAGTGTGGAAAGTAAGATTTGGGAAGTCAGGGTATTTGTTTTGTCCACTGCTGTGTATCTGGCCTGGCACATAGTGGGCATGCAAAAATAAAATTTGTTGAATGAGAGAAGATAGATGTATTGTCAGCGATAATATTTCAAATTTTAAAATAACACAGAACTCAGAAGGTAAACAAACTCAAGTGCTTGGAGGGTAGGGGACAGGTATGTTAACCATAGTTAGTGACTGTGTTAGGCATCATGACCAGGCAAAACACTTGCATGGTTACTGTTCATAACTATCAAAAATATAGGCCCCAGAGGTCATAGGTTTGCCACCACTGAGCTGAAATTGCAAACTGGAATTGGGGTGAATTATCTTGGTTACTTTGGATTATGGAGAAACCTCTACTTTTAAAGATGAAATCTTTTAATACTCTCCTATAGTTATAAATAGAACAAAGACAAAATAAGTCATTTGCATTATTTCTTTAAGAAATTACTTCTTGTATTTTTTAAAGTTATTCTTTAAAATAGAGGAGAGTTTTTCTTCTTTCTGTTTGCCTGGAAGTTCAGGCATACTTCCATGGCATGGAGGGGTGAGTTCTACACTACTGGAAAATGATAGAAAACCCCAGTGAGAGAATGGCACCATTTTTGTGGTAGGTAGGCTGAGGAGAAGGAACTGCAGAGCTGTCATTTAGATCTCTAGGTCCATAATAATTAAAGTATCTAGACTCTATCACAGTACAGCTGCCTTAATTCAGATGAATTATGGAAGAAGAAATAAGGGGAGGCTCGGGTTTAGTGGGGAAAGCCTTAATTATATAATACTTTATAGAAATAAATTATTATTATACTTAAGTACATTGAAAAAAATGTCATCTAATCTTACAATCCCCACACCCCTACCCCCAGGCAGAACTCTTCTTGAGCAGACATTGGAAATAGAAGCTTGTGGGGCAAACACAGCTTAGTTTTATTTGGATTACTGTGTATTTTGGTTTGGTTTGAGTGGGTGTTTTTGTGTGCTTTGGTTTAACTTTAAAATAGCTATTTAAAAATTGGGAGATTTCATACAAAAGTCCCGACTGCTGGATTCTCTTGACAAGTGAGACCACCCAGCAACAAGAGAGCTGAAGAGCAGCTGTCTCTACAGACGGACTGTGCCTTCTCTAGGGCCACCGTCCCCACTGCTCCCCATCGCTCTCCCACACAATCTTTACTCTTTACGTTACCTATTGGTGACCGTAGGAATTGAGGCAATTCATGTGAAACTAAAATCTATCTGCATTTGAGCAATTAATATTTAAATAAATCCCATAAAGCTCTTTAAAATCAGTTTAATGTTCCTCTTACATTTTTAAAAATAAAATGTTGAGGAGCATTTGAGATCTTGTTCCCTGGCTTATTGAGTTTGACTCACATAAACTCTTATAAAACAAACAAACAAAAACAAACAAACAAAGCCCAAACATGTTGATTTGTTCAATAAAAATTTTCAAGTGTAAACTTTAGTTTTGCTTAAATTGAATGATGGCAAAGTCCAAATAGAAGAAAGCATGACTTTAGAAAGGTTTACGACATTAAGTGATTCTAAAGCACTTTGCATTTGAAACTGCTAAAGAGACACGTGAAAGTCGTATTTAAAAATTTTAGACTATGCAGGTAACTGCCATTCATTACCTGAGGATGTATAGGATCAGAGAAACTCCAGAAAAGAATCAGTGATGGCTGCAGCAGTAATTTGCCAGAAAAGTGGACCCTTTCTTCGAAGGACAGTCGCACAGCCACTGACACAGCTATTAGCCCTGATGGAAAGACAATTAGAAATGATCTGCAGCAACTGGGCATGGAGATGTGTTTTCAGGTTTTGTTTTTCTACGTAGTTCCTTTGGGTGGAGCTTGAGTAAAATTATTCTACAAGACATCGAGGGGTTTTTTTAGAGCTCCTCTGTTTAACATGGTTGCCATAGCCACATGTTGCTTATTTAGCACTTGAAATGTCTCTGGTCCAAATTGAGATGTAATGTTAGTATAAAATAAACATTAGACTTTGATGATTTAGTAAGAAAGAAAAAGTGTGTGTGTGTGTGTGTGTGTGTGTGTGTGTGTGTGAAAGAGAGAGAGAGTGAGAGGGAGAGAGAGAAGGGCCAATGTGGGAGAGGGAAGAAGGAAGAAAGAGGACAAGGACATGTCTGTCTGTGAAGTCCCACTGTCACACATTCTGACCTCCCTCAGCTGCTCAGTTCTGTAAAGGAGGTGTGTAAGCACAGAGGCAGAGTGTCGGGGGGGAATAAAGTTAGCCTTGGGCGTCCAACAGTCCTGAGCCAAATCCAAGTTCAGCGTTGCACCAGCTGGGTGACTTGAACCAGTTACTTCCCTGAGTCACTTTGGTTCTCTCCTTGTAGAGGTCATAGCGGGTGTACCACAAGGTTGCTTGTAGGACACATGACTGAGAGCAAGTGTGGAAAGAAAGTATTTGGCAGGTGCCTGACACTCAGCAAATGGAAGGTGTCTTACTGAAATTGAGCTAATTGGCAATTTTACACATGAACGTAACCAACTATTTCAATGTCATCACAAAGGGAATCGAAATCTCTTCTATCTCACCATAGATCTGTGGATGCCATGAGATGCAGGTGATCATCTTCTCCGTTAGGTTATGAAGGTCAGTAAAGGACTGGTACTCCTTCAGGTGGGTATCAGTCTTGTCCCCAAAGGTGCCTTCTTCTTCTGTCAGGCATTTCCAGTCATCAATAAATGTGTTCATGATTTCATTCTGTTGCAAGGCTATTTCAACACTATTTTATAATAATAATTAAAAAAGCAATGAAGATGTTAGAGATTTTAGTATTCAATGATATGTCTTGCAGCATCTACTCCTACTTCATTGATACTGAAAGTAAAGAATATTCTCAATTATATTTGGTAACTAAAAATTAACCCCATGTGAAATAACCAACAAGAGAAAAAACATATTACAGCAGCGTGCTGCTCAGAACTTCTAAGAACTTGCTGATCAGCTACAGGATGGGGTTAGCTGACAGCCTCAGGCACCTTCACCATCTGCCTCGATTTCCAGTCCAAAGCCGCTCCCCCATGGCAGCTGTGGGGGCACCCTGCCGCCCGTTCTGCCTCATGCAGCCTGCTCCCACAGGTCATCTTCACTCTGCAGCTCCCATTGGGCTGGCTGAGACTGTCTGGAACTCTCCCGGCCCGATCTTGCTTCCCCTTCCTTTATTTTACACAGTGTGACCCTCAGCAAACCTCTCCTTTGAGCCTGGTCTCATTAACTTTCTGAAAACCCCAAATTGACAGAAAAGGCAATTTCCTTAGCCATATTTAGTACCAAATGATTTTGTGTACTAATTATTATATTAATATATTAGGATTTTATATATGTGCATGTGCGTGTGTGTGTGTGTGTGTGTGTGTGTGTGTGTGTGTGTATATATATATTATAAAAATATATATTCAAAAAATAAGAGATTCTTAAGGGGAGATTTGGAGTTTAGAATTGTGTGTGTGTGTGTGTGTGTGTGTGTGTGTGTGTGTGTGGTGGCAGCAGTTGTCACAATGCGTGGGAGGAGCTAATGCATTTAATTCCATTACTAAACCTCCTGTAATTTTGAGACAGTCTCTTAAATGAAGAATTACCCTGCTAAAAGTGCTAACATTGCTTCTTAAAACCACAGTCTGAGTGCTAGGCACATACCTTAATAGTCTAGGGACCCTAGCTTGACAGGCTCTTGTCTTAACAATTAGTGTAAGTTATACTGTCCCTTCCAATGATTAGGTTTGAAAACTCAGCTCACTTCCACGGCCTCTAGGAGCTTCCCCACAGTTAGAATGCCACCCAAGCTTTTACCCTAATGACTGAAAGTCCAAATAGCTTGGTGTTTTAATAGGTGTGGTAAGTTGAAAGAGTGGTATCTCAAGTATGAATTTCCTAAGATTAGAAAAAATGCTTTATTTAGACGAATTAAACACTACATAGGCTATAGATACTCCTAAAATGTAATTAAACAAGGGTACCATTTAATACTTTTGTGAGTAAATATTAATACCACCATTCACTGCTTAATTAAATACTCTTTTGGTTATATCCTCCCTGTACTTCATCTTCCAAACTAGAAGCGGTTCCTGGGGCCAGCAGCATCAGTGTGACCTGAAGCTGTTAAAAACACAGTCACAGGCTCCACCAAACCCACTGAGTCACAACCTGCTTTTTAATAAGATGCCCAGGTGGTTCACATGCACATTAAAATGTGCATAACCCTGTGTGGGTAGGGTAGAGTCACGCCCTGCAGCTTTAAGCTTTAAACCCAGTTTCAAGTAGTAGCGTTTGTTAGCGTTTCAAGATCTTATTTCTTTCTGTTTCAGTCGGAATGAGAAAGAAATTCCCGAAGGAGAAGTTAGAGAGGCCTTAGCTCTGGTTTCCTGCTTCTTCCCTCTCAGGCTGAAGGGAAGCCATTCACAAGGGAGGGAGGAAGACAGCTCCTTTTCTCTGGTTTCCTGATTCTTGATTTCCCTCTTCTCCACCACTTGGCTCCTGAGAGGGATGAATTGGAGGCTGGCAAAACTGTTGTCTTGAGTTAAAGCCTCTGAGTATCATTGTTTTGTTGTTGTTGGTTGTGGTGGTGGTGTTTTTTTGTTTGTTTGTTTGTTTTCCTAGTTGCTTTGGGAATCCCCTAGAAGTTTCTATCTCTCCTTTTACATGATTTTCTTCTTTTGCAAATCGTGCTTTCCTTAGATTCATTCTAGATAAATTTTTATGAGAAAGAAAGAACCCATTTCTGAAAGGGCTCTCTTCCAGAACAAAACTAGGCTTGTATTAATTTTAAAAAATTAAATAAGCCTTAAGCATTTTAGAATGTGGAGAATGGCAGTGATATAAGCATGTGTTTCTTATTTATTCTTGGCCAGTGTTGTTACAACTCCTGTGCCAATTGCCCTCTTACAGGTCTGCCTCCTCCTTCCCACGTATCAGGGAGGGCTGTACGTTCCTCCCTTTGTAAGCATGGCAATTGAAAGGGAAGAACAGAAGCCAGGGCCTGAAGATACTACACAAGGTGGGGAACTGAGAGTTGGCTTTAGGCCATTTATCCCCTCAAAATGGATTGCACAGAAACAGCTTCTCACTTTTAATGTTCTTATCAGGAAAAATGTAAATAACTACCTAATTTTGATATAGGGAAAAAGAAACCTTAGGTTTTCTTGTTTCTTTCTCTTTGCCTCCATAGAAACAAACAAGCAAACAAACAAACTATAGGGAGCATGCTTCCCATGAGTGGCAAATAATTAATGCGCTCTCTGAATCATTGATGAATTTTTGAACTAGATTCTCCCTAGGCATAGGTAATTTTCAGCACAATTCATCTACTCTGAAAGAACTAATGATTTTTGCTTAAAAATAAAAATGCATACCTTGGGCTATATATGTATGACCTTGACCACTCAATATTTAATTTTGGAAATAAATGAAAACTAACCTATTAGGTTCAATGGGCATACCTGTTCATCATTGGTTCCACCTTCTGAACTCTGGTATCAGCTCGATCAAAACTTGTCAAGCTCTGTCTCTGGTTTCAAAGCCCCAAGGCTCTGCCCAGGTCCTAGAACCACTGCAAGGGGTGTTCTGAAGACACCTCTCTTTTAGAGCCAATAAGAGGGGCAGCTATGCAGGAATTAGGGATAAGGATGACATATCCAAGAAGTACACCTGAATTGAACTCAGGTTCTTATTTATAAAGACATTTTTGTAGATTCCTGTCATCATAGTAATGATTATCCTTAACAACCACAGCATCCTCATCTTGATAACTTTATAAAACTTAATGAAACTAAGAAGGGGATTGAGACATGGAGAAAAAGATTTAAATAAAAGAAACCACCCTAAATAAGAGCTAATTTGCTGTTAGAAAAACATCCTCACATTCTCAACTGTATACATTGCCAGGTTTACACTGTTGGGTATGGCCCTAGTTTCTGAGGTCTAGGATGTTACTTAGCAATAGAAGAGAAAGAAGACTGAGAATCTCTAGAAAATGTCATATGCTCATGTGTATCTGATAACTGTCTTCATTCTTTCTACCTAAATACCACATATTGAGCTGTTTTTTAAGACCTGTTATTGTAACAAAACATAATTTTATGTTTTATTTTTAAAATTTAACATACAATTTTTACCTTATGGACACGTTGTTAAGAAAATCAGTTAAAGGCTCTGATTGTTCGAGTATTTGTTTTTCCTCTTCTGAAAATTCTCTTGGATAATATTGTGTAGTAGCATTTTTGGGATACGCCCTAATATATAACAAGAAATTTGAACATCAAAAATTAGATCAAAGAAAGGTATAGCTCTGTGACTATATTAGGATATTATTCTATATTAAATTCTACATATAGTAGACTTGCTGTTAACCGGCACCCATGGGGATTGGTAGATGCCAGATAAATGTAAGTAGACTCTCCATTAACCGGCACTTAAGCATCCAACACTTAAGCAACTGGCACTCTCAAGCAACTGGCAAAATCTCAAGCAACTGGAAAAATTTTGCCAGTTGCTTGAGCTCTGGTTAACAGAGAATCTACTGTATTGATTTTTTTCTTTATCTTAGACAATTGACATTAACTGTCATTCAAAGAATTTGTGTGTTTCTTTCAAACATAATCAATAAACACTTATTTTTAACTATTTTTATTTAGATATCATTTTAAACTCACAGAAAAGTTGTAAGTCAGGTATAAGGAACTCAATACACTCTTTATCTGAATTAATCAATGATTAACAATTGGCTACATTTGTTTATCATTTTTTTTCTCTTCATTTCATTAAATCAGTGTTTCTTCATCAGTGCAATCCTGCTCTATCCCTATGCCCCGGGAACATTTGGCAATGTCTGCAAATGTTTTTGGTTTTCACACTGGGAAGTGCTACTGGCATCTTGTGGGTAGAGCCCAGGGATCCTGTTAAACACCCTGCAATACACAAGACAGTCCCAACACAGATAATTATCCAGCTCAAACTGTCTGTAGTGTTGAGTTTGAGAAACTGTTCTAAATATGAGTATACAAAACTAGAAACTATTTACATGTAGGCAGTAATGGTAGCATGTCTCTAGAGGAAAGCTTATGCTAACCAGTCTGCTCTCAGTGCTCACCTCCACCCTTGAACATACCATGTTGCCTTACAGCTGCTGAACTGTCTGTTCCCCTGCACCTTTCCCCTAACATCACAAGAAAGTGTCTCGGAAAACTGAGGCCCAATGGAATGGTATTGGTCATTCCCCCTTAATGGATGATTTCACAATAACGATGACTCCATCCCCTGGGGTTGTGCATGTGTGTGAAGGCATAACACATGTTGGAACACAAAGGGGACTTTCGGGAAAAGCAGTTTGCTAGGCACGAAACTCACAGACCGTGGAAAAACCAGTGTCACTTCCTTGTATGTCCATCAATAAAAGCTACGTGTTGGCCCGATTCAGGGCTCAGTCCTTGAGGCTGGGGTCCCTTGGCTCCGCTTGCACTTTATTCTTGGCTACTGTCTTAAATTTGCGGCACCCTTTTCATCCCACAGCTCTTGTTGTGCAGGATGTGACGTCAAGTGCCCAACGTGGGGCCCAAACCCATGACCCTGAGATTAAGAGTCTCATGCTGTACCGACTGAGCTAGCCGGACGCGGTGGCACATGCCTGTGGTCCCAGCTACTCGGGAGACTGAGGCAGGAGGGTCGCTTGAGCCCAGGAGTTCTGGGCTGCAGTGCACTATGCCGATTGGGTGTCTGCACTAAGTTTGGCAGCTGTGATGCAGCAATGCCACCTCACATTGTACCTCTGGGCTTTGTCAGTCTCACTTACTAGGTTGGGTGAGCTTCTTGATCTATGGGTGTGGGGCTGTATCAAGGTCATAGGACTTCTGAAGAGTGTGCACTCTGGTGAAAGGTGGTTGGGCTTTGAAGCCTGATTCTATAATTTGCCAGCCATGTGACCCCGAACTAATTATTTAAGCTCTCTGTGCCTGTTTTCTCATCTCTAAATAAAATTCAATCTGTTCCTGTTTATCATAAATAATCAAAAACATTGCTAGATTTTGCTGAAATTGCCTTTGAAAATATATAAAACCATCGGATATTTACCATTTTGTCTGAGTACTTGTGTCCTTGATTTGAGGGACTACTTGCATGCCAACATCCTTCTCAAGTTGCTTAAGGGTAAAATTTTTATCTGGGTAGGGTGTACATTCAATATAGGCATCTTTTACACTGGAAGCATTCTGGTCACTGAACTTAATTGGTGTACCGAATTTACTTCGTTTTCGAGAAATCTTATATGTAACCTGCAACACAGGTAAGCAGTAATGGTAGCATAATGAAGTCCCTGGAGAAAAAGGGATGTGTGGTAGACAACCCGGGTGCTCTGCCCAGATCCTCTCAGATCTCTCTGCATGCTTTCTGTGCGCCCCTCCAGCTCCAGCTCCAAGTGCTTTCCATTCCCATGGCCACCACCTGCTGCTTTTCTATGAAGTATTGCTTCTTAGAAAGAGCTACCAGGACCATTTTGCCCTCAAGTACAAACAACAGGAGGTGATTGGTTGTTTACATCTCAACTCACCATGGACTGGTAGGAGACATAAGTAAACCCACCTCCTTTGCTTGGGTTTGGGACAACGCTGAGGTGTAATTTACTCTCCAGAGTGCCCCTAGGGGTTCAGGCTTAAGCCTTCCCTCTGCTGAAATTTTGCCTGAGATCTCTCCTTTGCAGGGCTTCTGCCACATCCCTGTCCTGATGCCTTTTCTATTCTCTTATGGGGTGTTTTCAAAGTAAGTCCCTCGCATTCACATCCTCTGCTTAGGCAATGCCACTGTGTCAGCTTCCTAGGGCTGCTGTACCAAGTACCACAGCACCGTGGCTGAAACAACAGGAATTTATTGTCTCACAGCTACGGAGGCTGGAAGTCAGAGATCGAGGTACTGAAGGTTCGTTTTCTCCTCAGGGCTCTGAGGAGGATCTGTTCCTAGTTTCTGGTGATGCCAGCAGTCCTTGGTATTCCCTGGCTTGTAGATATACAGCACCCCAAACTCTGCCTCCTTCTGCTTTCCCTGTGTCTCTGTGTCTTCACATGGTCCTTTTTTTTTTTTTTTTAAATCAGAACTCTGGTCACATTGGAATAGTACCATCCCATTTCCTAATAGGGTCACTTTCTCAGGTACTGGGAATTAGAACTTCATTATCTTTTGGGAGGAAGAGAACTCAACTAATAGTACACAGCAAAGACAATGACCATTCTTCTATCAAAAGAAAAGCCACATGCCCCAAATAAACATAGCAAACTTTACAGATCCTCCAGGATTAAGTGTTGTTCTGCTATAGGGAGGTAATAAATGGAGATACCATTCAAGCCTCTGACCTGCTTTGTAGACTCCTTAACTGATTCTTCCTCAATTTCTTTTTCACTGCCCAAAGAAATCCATGGTTTAGAGACAGGTGGCTTGTAAGTAAGCACATCTTCAGGGACATACTCTTTAAATTCTTTATATTCTTCTTTTTCTCCTTGTACTTCTAGGGTCTAGAGTAAAATAAATAGCATTCTAAAATATATGATGAATTTTAGGTTATAGCTACATGTGCATATTTGCAACAAACTTTACTTTGATATTAATTCATTAAGCACTTCCTTATTATTTTTCTTCTATGTTGATTCATGCTTTTCTATTATGAGAAGGAAACTAAGCAAAAAAAGGAAGAATTAAAAACAAAAATAAGATATCAAGGGTACAGAGAAGATGAAAGAAGAAAAAGATGGGAGAGTAAAAAAGAAAAAGATATGTGATAAGTAAAAAGCACGTATTGTACATCTTTATGGAAACTAAAACTTAATGTTCAGTCTAAAGCTAGTTTTCTTTGGTTTAATGAAATTTTTTGATGATAAGAGGATTATAAGTATGACTAAACATAGTATCCATTAAATAATGAGTGAATGTTTTTAAATCAAGATGTCCACAAAGAGATAGATAGATAGATAGATAGATAGATAGAGATGTGTCAATATCTATCTATCTATCTGTCTTCTATCAAATAAATATCATTAGGTGAATGAACTGATACTTTGTGTTATAATCATAAAATAAAATCCCTTAAAGCAGTTGCAATGAACAAATGATCTACATATACATGATATCCAAATGTATCAACATAGATAATATTAGGATTTTATTTCATTAAAAAAAGGTCACAGAATGATTTGTATAATTTTATGTGATTTTTAAATAAAATAATAAAACACATTATTTGTGAAGCATACATATATGGTAAAAATATAAAATTATGGACAGGAAGGATATATAAAAACTTTTGAATAATGGTTCCTTATAGAAAGAAGTGAGGAAAATGGAATTTGGGAGGATCCAAGAGGTAATGGAACATTATTTGTTATCATTAATTTCTTGAAAAAATTTGAAGTAAACATGGTAGAATATTAATATTTGTTAATTCTGGGTGGTGATTGTGTAAATATTATACTATTCTCTGTACTTTTCTACACATTTGAAAATAGTTCACTATACAGTCATGAGCTGAATAACATTTTGGTCAATGACAATAGTTCTGTAAGATTATAATGGAGCTGAAAAACTCCTTGGTAGCATCCCAGCACAATGCATTTCTCACATGTTGGTGGCGATTCTGTGTAAACAAACCTACTGGGCTGCCAGACATATAAAAGTATTGCACATACAATTATGTACAGTACATAATGCTTGAAAATGCTAATAAATGACTACTATGTTTCTGGTTTATGTATTTACTATACTATACTTTAAAATTATTATTGTACTTATTTAAAAGAAAAGTTTGCTGTAAAACTGTATGCCATGTTATGCCAGCAGCAGCTCAAAGATCTCATTTACTACATCTCTTGATTGCATTATTTTCTCTTGTGCTCGATTTAATCTTGTGTTGTTTCTTTACAGTGACATGCTGTGCAGGCTTGTAGCATAGAAACAATAGGGTATACCATCTATATGTAAGGGCACTCTATGATGTTCACACAATGAGTAAATCACGCAAGGATGTATTTCTCAGAATGTGTCCTGTGGTTAAGTGGTGTAAGACTGTAGTAACAAAATTAAAAACACAGAGAAAAGCAACCATAAAAATTAAATTGAGGGAGGAAGTAGGTGGTAGAAGAGGGAAAAGGAGGTCAAATGGTGATGGAAGGAGAGTTGACTATAAGTGGTGAACACACAATGCAATACACAGATGATGTATTATAGAATTGTACACTTGAAACCTATATAATTTTGCTAACCAACATCACCCAATAAATTTAATAAAGTAAAAAAAGAAATAAAATTGAAGATGTTAAGGCTAATTGAAAGATTATTTTTAATTTAAAAATTGTTAGGTATTTAAATTCTATGCTTTCCTTTATTTTTCTTGTTTATTACACAACCACCCAACCCCCTTTGTCTCCCTCCCTTAGAGGATACCAGATCAGAAGGCAAGTCTACCTTTCATGACCACCTCAAACAAAACACCCTGAAGGTGAACTGAGTTTTTCCCTTGGAAACTATTGTTCTTTTCTTTTCTGCTTCCCTCCCAATCAACCCACTGACCAAATAACCCTTTTAAATTTTGATTTTAAATAATCATAACAAACATCTATGGAGTACCTAGCTTTGTGGCAGGCACTAATCAAAGGGCTTTACCTTGTATTAGTCCATTGAATTTTCTTTTCTTTCTTTCTTTTTATTTTTTTGAATTTTCAGAACAGCACTGAAATGGACACTATTGGTACCACTGTTTTGTAGATGAGCAGTTCAGTGACTTACCCCAAGTCATGGGGATGGCAAGAGGAGAACCAGGGATATGGGCAAAGAGTAGCTGAGAGCAGTGATACTCCAGATTCACTGTTTCTGCCCTCATTGAGTCAATACAGGGAAAATTAGTACAGTCTGTGCTACCTTGAAGTGTTTTAGTTCATCTCACATTTACTGCTCCCCTCTAGGTGCCAGGACAGGATGTAGGCCACAGGGAACCAGAGCTGCACAAGCATAATCTTTTTTTTTTTTTTATGTGGGCAGCTCCCTGGCTGGGAATCGAACCCAGGCTACAGCGCTGACAGCACTGAAGCCTTAAGCCACTACACCACCAGGGAACTCCCTCACAGGCATAATCTTAACCACGCATAGGTGCCCCCAGAGGTACCACTTCCTTCTGACAATCAGCAAAATGCAAGGGCTTGGGTGTGCTTACATTTAAATAATTTTCCTTGCCCTCTTCAGTTCCAATAAGATAGAAGTTCAGTCCATATTTGAACTCTTTGTCATAAACAACCAGAAGCTCATCTCCAGGATATTCCTATAGGAATATAATCACAAGAGGAGATTACAGAACGTGCCATTCAAAAACAAGAGACTATTCATTTTCCTCAAGTGCACGTGGAACATTTTCCAGGATAGATTGTATGTTAGGCCACAAAACAAGTCTCGATAAAGTTAAGAGAATTAAAATTATATCAAGCATATTTTCCAACCACCTGGTATGAAACTAGAAATTAATTATATGAAGAAAACTGGAAGTAATAGGTGGAGGTAAAACAACATGTTATGGGAGGGAAGGAGGGAGGGAGACAGAGACAGGGAGGAAGGAGGGAGAGGATGAAGGTTAATGAGATTCAATGGTCACACAGTTTATTCAGACATTGACAGAAAATTGATTTCTCTAATCAATCAATCATAAGAAATAACCATAGTGATCATCTATGGCTGATAACCCCAAATTGCAAAATTATTTTATTAACTTTAAAAAATTCTTAAAACACATGGGTCCAAAGAAATTTACCATGTAATTTAATTTCTAAGAGGGAAAAAACCTATTTTTTAAATTTAGCATTGTGTTTTGTAGTGTGTTTGGAGACAAATCAGGACCCAAATTATGAATTAAACAATTACAGCAATATGGGAAAATAAGAGTAGATTCCTAGTCCAGTTTTTCTGGGTGTAGAATAAGACAGTCACTGAAAAGCATTTGCTTATCATCAAGGAGGATTCACAAGGTGCTGAGAGCAAGCCAGCATTTGCCCAGAGTAACAGCGAATGTCGTATCCGAACTCAGCAGTCGCTCCGAGTTTTGTTACTATGTACCAGGAACCTCATGAAGTAAGACTGAAAAATAAAGAGGGATGTTGTATAATACTTACCTGGATAATTTTTTTGAATGGGTAGAAATCAGATATTGCAGCTCTGTTGTTAAAGTCTGCCAAAAAATCTTGTTTTTTGATAAGTTTGTAAGGTTGTTCATCTGTCACGTCTTCATCTATCCGGCAGTTAAATATTTCTTGGGTCTTTGTAGTTAACACTAAAGGATAAATTTCTGGATGACCTGGGAAAGACCAAGTAGAATTTTGATATTAAATATAACCACTTAAAATGTCAGCAGTGGGAAACATCTAATTGTTTGCTTTAAATAATTGTGTTGGTTAAAATTTTAAAAATATTTTAAAATTGTTTTTATTTTGAAGTAAGTATATCCATTATAAAAACTGTCAAAAAAGATAATAATATTAAAATTACTCATGATACTACCTCTCAAGAGAGCACCTCTATTAAACAGTTTCTTCTATTTCCTTCTAGCCACTCCAGATACAGTATCTCATATGAGATTCTAAATCCTGCCTTTAATACTTACCATTATGTCACAGTACTTTACTATGACCTTATATACTTTTTCTAAGGTATTTTAAATTAATGTGATTTCCTAGCACAATTTTAACTGTTCTGTTGTTAAGAAACATTATTACATTTGCTCACATTTGTTTCCAATGATTATAAGTAACTCTACAAATATGTAGTGTATAATCTTTAAAATCATATTTTAGGTTATTTTCTCAGGATAGATTTTAGGAGTGAAATTATTGGTTTGAAAGTATCATCACCTGTATGGCTTTCCCAAAGCATCTCCTCCCTCATCCCCTCACCTGGTGCTCTCTCTCACTTAGGTGACCTTGCTTCCTACTTCGCAGAGAAAGTTCTGTCCAGAACTGTGTTAGTACAAAACAAAATCCTGGTTGTCCCGCAGTCCTGCCCACCAGCTGGGTGGCATGGGCACCAGCTTTCTGTCCTTTCCTCCACCCTGAAGACCGGCCAGCCTCTCCTGCTTCCCCGGCCATTGAGGCGCATCCATTCACTATTCCTCCCCCTTCAGCTTTTCCTCCCTCTGTGCTGGTTTTCCTCAGCACGCCAGTTTAACACGTGGTTTCTCATTTGAAAGAAAACTTCTCTTGACCTACATAGGTACCTCTGCTCCCTATGGCTCCTTTCTTCACAGTCAAACTTATTACTCAGTTTTTCATGTTTTAAATCTACTGGCTTCCCACTTAGGTTGCACTAGTAAGCCTTTGGAAAGGGGAGGAAGGTGGTGGGGGGTGAGGGGGTGGGTAGGGAATCTCTTTTCCATCCTCTGGTTCCCTGGTCCCTCAGAAGAGGAGGGAGACAGGCTCAACAGGCTTCCATCCCTGTCCCTCCTGTCCCTTCTGTCCCTTCCTCACCCACGGCAGCCAGTCCTGAGCAGCAGCAGGCCCTGAGACAGGGAATGGAAGATGATATGGTATTGTTTTGCCTGGTGCCATCCCCTCTTTCAAGCCTTCTCATTTTTTTATCCTTCTTATCACCATCAGCTTCCACCACCCCAGTCTCAGCTTCACATCAATCTGCAGAAATTGCTCTGCCAGCTCGGTGATCCCAGGGTTCAGAGCCCACTCCTATCTCCAGACCCAACACGCCTGGGTGTCCTCACATCTTCCTCCCACCACTCAACAGGCAGCATCTAAGGGAGACATGCATGTGGCCTCTCAAGTTGGAATTTTGCAGTTATTTTCCCACAGAAACATTTACTCTTCACCCTAGTAGCTCTCTGGTGTGATTATTCACATAGTTCAGGGGTTTTAATGACCGTATGCATAACACTAATTACATATGGAAATATATTCCAAATTGTAATCAGTTTTCATAATAAACATTTGGAATACAAGTTACTCAAAAACCAGGGACAAACTGTCCATTTTTATCTCCCTCAAAATACTAACCCCAACTTCTGGCATGTAGGAGATGCTCAATAAGCCACTACTCACTTGATTCACATACAAATTACCCTTCGAAAACATTCTGCCAACAGTTAATTTGTATAGTGTCCAATGCATAACAAAAGTTCTGCGGTTTTGCTTTTACAAACCACTAGGTGGAACTTGAGGCTCACGCTGAGCTTGTGCCAGAAAGGAGGTGGCCGTCCTTGATAAACAGAAGCATTCACAAAGACCAGAAAGAAGGATTTCTGTCACCAGGGAAGACAGTGACAAAGATCACGTTCTGTGTCACCTGTCCCTACTAAACATACTTTAAATTCTACCAGCTGGATATTTTTCACTTAAATGACCCTTTCACACTATTTGGACTTTTTCAAGTCAACTTTAATACAGGATCTAAGTTAGTAGACTGTTTCTAGCTGAGCTTGGCAATCAGAACTCACTTCAGGCGACTGGTAGCCAGTACAGAACACAAAACTCCTGAAGTCTATCACCTCACGCCCTTCTCCCTTCTCGAACAACGGGCAAACAACAGAGCGCAGCCTGAAGCTTCCAGCCACCCCCAAGGGTCTCTGGCAAAATTCAATGAAAGAATTGCTGTTATTTAGGTTTCAAGGATACAATGAAGACGGCACTCCAAGAATACAACAATGGGGCAATGGTAATCAGCAGTGAGATGGGCTTTGGGCTCAGTTACACCTCCTGCAGCGTGGGATGTTGGTCGCTCCAGAGGGATGAGAAAGATGTTGGAGCAGAGGAAAAGGCCTACAGGGCCTCCTGAAGCTTACAGAGGTCAGGAGTCCTGCCACAAAGGCCATACCTGCTGAATAGGGTTCCAGACTAGGGTGGTGAGTGAATAACCCACGTGATAGTAACATCTATGGAGCACCTATTGCATGCCAGGCCCTATTTTAAGCACTATGAATATTATTAATTCACAACAGCACTCTGAGATGGTCACTATAGTGATCTCCATTTTTTTTTTTTTAACAGAGGAAACTGTGGCCCACAGGGTTCAAATAACATATCCAAGGCCAGGGGCTAAGAGTTGGAAATAGGGGAGCTGGGATCCAAACCAAGGTTCCTGCCTTCTACCTACCATGTTATTGTTGGGGCCCAGGGCAGGCTGCCCCAAGGTATCCCACAATGGCATATGGATTGTTTTGAATAAAATTACTTGAGAAGTAGCCAGAGCAGGAGGAACTCCTTGACTCTCCTCTGTCCCCTAAAAGCAGGAAATAAATTTCCATGGTTGGTGCCCTCCTGCTCCTAAAGGACTGAGACAACCTTATGGCAGAGTTATAAAATCCAGTGTCAAAAAAGCATGTATAAAGACACTTGTGATGCCTTTAGAATTTACTACTCAAATCCAAACTTTATTTAGATTCCTCATGAATGAATACCCAAACCTGCTTAGATTCACTTCTAATGAGCACTAACTTCCTTTGTCTTGTCAATTTCTCACAAATTTCTTGCTTCTTTGTTTATAAAAGTATTAAAAAGGTGCATCGTTTGATCATTTCTTAGAGCCTAATTTTACGATCTGAGCATCATATTGTGATTCTCCTGTGCCCATGTTTTAAATGTTTTTTTTCCTCCTGTTAATCTAGCCTTGTGTCAATTTTATTATTATTATTATTTTTTAATTCATTTTTATTGTTAGACTTTGTGGGGTGACATCTGTTAGCAAGGATTACATAAGTTTCAGGCATACAATTCTACAGTGTATTGTCAATTTGTTGTATAATAAGTTCACCAAATTTTATTATTTTGTAACTAGTCCAGCCAGAAGAACTAAAGAGGGGTAGAGGGGGGGAATTTTCTCCTGTTCCCCAACACTACACTTTCTCTCTAACGTGTGAACACAGCAGGGTCCGGCTCCTTCTCCACACGCAGGAAGATGGCAGGCATTCCATTCCATCGGATGGATGAATGGCAGTTATCTGCCTAGTAGGCTGATAGAGCAGGAGCCAAAGACAGACTCCAGCTCTCTACAACTCACACCCCAGAATCTCACTGTGTGTACAAGGAAGAGGCCTATGCAATGTGAAGCAGGTCCTGTAGGTTGAAATAGAGTAATTTAAATAACTTCCATCCATTTCATTTGTATCTTTTTCAAAGAACATTTTAGTTGTGGTTTATTTTTTAAAAACAGTTTTATTGAGATATAATTGACAAATAATAAACTGTATATACTGAAAGTGCACAATTGGTTAAATACATGCATACACCCACGAAACCATCACCATATTGAGATAAAGAACACATCCTAATCCCCCCAATTTTTTCCTGCCCTTTCTTCCAAGCAATCCTCCCTCAACTGTAGGCAACTACTGTTCAGCTTTCTGTTACTATAGATTAGTGTGCATTTTCTGGACTATGATTAGTGAAATTTCACAGTATATACTTTTTGTTTGTTTTCTTTTAGTCATTATAAGTATTTTGAGATGAATTCATGTTGTTGAGTGCACCGATGGTTCATTCCTTTATATTTCTGAGAAGTATTTCATAAAAGAAAAAATCAATTAGGCAAAGATTTCTTGAGTGTTTATTATGGCTTCGGGTGTGTGGTATGTAGGTAACCTTTGCACGATCTGAGTTCACAGGATTTCTCCTACGTTGGCTTCTAGAACTTTTATAATAGTTGGCTTTCTGTTTAGGTTTATGATCTGTTTGAGTTCACTTTTGTATATGATGTGAGAGGTATAAATTGAAGTTTACTCTTTTTGCATATAGATATCCAATTCCCAGCCTTATTCGTTGAATAGACTATCCTTTCTCTACTGAATTGCCTTTGTACTTTTGCTGGAAAGCAATGGACTGTATGTAAGTGAATCTACTTTTGGACTCTCCAGTCTCATTTATTGATCTATTTCTTTGTTACCTTATATATATATATATATATTAACAACAGTTAACATGACACTTCTTTGTGACAGTCCTATGTAGGGAAATGTGCATGTACTACCTAATTTAACTTCTGCAACCGTCTCGTGAGGTGGATATCACTGCCTCATTCTTTAGATGAGGAAGTAGAGACTCAGGATTATGATCGGAACCACGTCTATCTTACTCAAAAACCTGTGCTATTAATCACTTGTAAACAGAAAAGTGCTCCCCACAAAGATGTCTATGTCCTAATTCTTGACACCCGTGAATATGTTACTTTGCATAACAAGAGGGACTTGGAGATGTGGTTAAGTTCATGATCTTGGGATGGGGAGATTATTGAGCCTCTGAGGTGGGCCCAATGTAATCATGGGGTTCTTATAGGAAGGCAGGAGAGTCAACATCAAGGAAGGAGATGTGACAGGGAGGCAGATGTCAGACAGAGAGACAGATTAGAAGATGCCATGTTGCTAGCTTTGAAGGTAGAGGAAGGGACCAAGAGTCAGTGAATGTAGTGGGCCTTTACCTGAAAAAGGTAAGGGAAGATGATCCCTTCAGAGACTGCAGACGGAACCACCAGCCTGCTAACACCTTGACTTTATCCCACTGAAAGAAATTTCAGACTCCTATTTCCAAAACTGTAAGGTAATACATTTGTGGTAATTTGTTTAGCAACAACAAGCAATTAATACACCCCTGATATGCTAACTTGTATTAAAATATGACTTATAATTATGAACTGGGTAAATTATTTAACTTTTGGGAGTCACAGCACCTCTATCTGGTAAGGCCATAATAATGCTTACTTTGTAGACTTTTAAAAGGGTGATGGGAATATGCCTGGTACAGAGCTGTTGCTCCATACATGTCAGCTATGTGTGAAAATTATACATATTTTCTAGAAACCTCTAGACACTGCTTTTAGGCTCCTAGAAGACAGTTATTTTGTCTGTGGATCCCTTGGTTCCTCGGCAGGAAAGGGAATCCTAGTTCCCTGGAGCCTGACAGCCATGAGCCCTGAGTGACATTGACAATGTCAGGATCCCACAGCAAGGACGTCAAAGGGATCCTGAGGAGTGTGGGGTAAAGGGAAAAAGTTCTAGTATAAGAAGATGCTAAATTAAAACCTACCCACACATCTCACTATGAAGTGCTGAGGTTTGTTCGCCTGTTTGTTTTCCTCCTTATACAAACCTATTCATTTCTATTGTTCACTCCTTTCACTTTTAGCTGAAACAGCTCCTATTCTCAGGTCCACGGATTTTTTTATCAGTCAATATTGAGTCAAGAAATATTTGTTGAGTACCTACTATGTGAAAAGCACGATGCTAATGCCAAGGTATACAGTCTAGAGGGGGGAAGACAGACATTAAAGAGATAAATACACTCAGGCATACATAAGTATAAATTGTAACAAGTGCTATCTAGAAGAAAACAGGGTGAGAAATTGAATTAAGGAGAGTAATAGTGATGGTGGGTTTATTTAGACAAGAAGAACAGAGAAAGGAAAGCATTCATTCATTTATTTGATCAATCAATCAATCAACAACTATTTATTGAGTGTTTATTATGTGTTAAGATCTGTTCTAGGCATTAGGGTACAGTGGTGAACAAGAGAGCTTCTGTCCCCTGCAGCGTGTGTGTGTGTGTGTGTGTGTGTGTGTGTGTGTGTGCCTGAGACAGAGAGTAGATTATAAATGCATAAACAAATACTGTCAAGCTTCATTACTCGTGGATTTTGTATTTGCAAATTCACATGTTAAAATTTATGTGTAACCCTAAAATTAATAGTTGTGGCACTTTGACAGTCGCTAATGGACATAGAGTGGCAAAATATTGAGTTGTCCAATGTGCACATTGCCAGCTGAGGTCAGACAAGATGACACTGTGCCATCTCATATCAGCTGTCATACTATAAACAAGTATCCTTTCTACTGTCCATTTAGTGCCACATTTTTTATATTTTTATTCTTTTTATTGGTGATTTTTAAATTTAAAATGGTTCCCAACTGTGGTGCTGAAGTGCTGTCTAGTGTTCCCAAGCACAAGAAAGCTGTGAGAAAGTACATGTGTTAAGTAAGTATCATTAAAGGCATGAGTTATAGTACTGTTGGTTGAGTTAAATGTTAATGAATCAACAATATACAGGGTCTGGCAGAAGTATAATGCTGGATCCTGTATGTGAATGTCTCATATGAGATGGACAGCAATTTGAACATTTCACCTAAAATATCACCTACAGTGTGCTTGAGTGTGATATTATTGTTATAGAATTACATGCTTATGGTGTTATAATGAAAGATTTGGTATAGATTACCAGTTTATAAAAAAGGGGTGTTATTTGTGCCAGATATTAAATAAGGTGTGTTTAAACAGAAACACCTAGAAATAGGTTATATACTAATTGGTTAATAAAAATGTGACTAAAACCAAATCCTGTATTTCCCCTAAGAGCAATGGTTCAGTATTTGCTAATTTACTGGGCGCAGCAACTGTACAGAACTTCCCTGAATAACAAGAATCAACTGTACTTTAACTTCAGAATTATGATAAGTGTTATGAAGACGAGGGCACCAGGTTAAAGAAAGGCCTTCAGGAAATGCCTCTTATAGACATGGGATTGGAGTCTGGCTCTGAAGAATGAGAAGATGATAGTTACATAAAATCTGGGGAAAGATTTATCCAGGCATGTGGAGAAAGAGCACAGGCCTTGAGGCAGGAACACATTTATGTTCTGTGCTTGGCAAGACTAGTGAACTGTACGTGGGGGCAGAGAGAAGAGAAGAGATTAGAGAGGAGGGCAGGGCCAGGACCACTATAAAGACAAAGAAAAATCATGGGAAGAGTTTAAGCAGGAAAGAGACGTAGCAGGTTGTTGTGTGTGGAGTGGATTGGAGGAGGCTGAGTGGAAGCAGTGATATGAGTTAGGAGCTGAAGAACTAATCTAAATGAGGGACTGGAGGTTTGGACTAAAATTGCAGACGTGGAGATAATGTGAAATGGATGGTTTGAGATATATTTTAGAAGTGGAATTGACAGGAGTTGGATGCTTTAAATCATACTGGGGAGGTGTTGAGGGGGAGGAAGAGGTCAAAAACGACTCCCACATTTCTGGGTGGTACATTCATTAATTTGATAAATATTTGTTGGGCAGCGTAGCCTACTCCAGTGCCACTTACTGTCAGCTGACATCCTCCCACCATCTCCCCACCTCTACACTCCACATCTCCGCCCCCGCTGCCACTCTGGCCCTTGCCACCACCATCTCTTTCCTGGACTGTTGCAATAGCTTCCTCACGAATGTCTGCATCTGTCCTTGCCCCTGCAGTTCTACATAGAGTAGCCAGGGTG
Source organism: Lyroderma lyra (assembly GCA_004026885.1). Taxonomy (NCBI): domain Eukaryota; kingdom Metazoa; phylum Chordata; class Mammalia; order Chiroptera; family Megadermatidae; genus Lyroderma; species Lyroderma lyra. The sequence goes on along the minus strand of PVJL010009005.1, from coordinate 14,088 downwards.
ACCCAGAGAAAAGATCATGTCTCTCCTCTGCTTACATACCGCCAACAACTCCCTGTCCTATATGATTAAAAGCCAGAATCTTTACAATGGCCTGCAATATTTCTAGGTCTTTCTCTTTTCTACCCCAACTGTTTCCTTTGTTTCCAAACATGAGGTGCATCACCTAAGTCAACTCTAAAAAGTTTCAACAACAGCGAAAACAAAATTTCAGTAGTTGTTGAGCCTCTAAAAGTAGGCACATTGGGTTGTCTCAGTTCTAGTTTAGCTTCTTAATAATCAGCCTTTCTTCTAGAAATAGTGGAATCTTACTATGAAGTACAGATAAATATTGCCTGTGAACCAGAGTTTTAAAATGCTATTCTAATAAAACTAATAACTTGCAAACTTAGCAAATTTTATAATTACAAAAGGTCTCCAATAATCATACAATGTTGGATTTTGAAGAGAGAGCTTGGTTCAAGACTATTTCTCAGTTTTATTCTTTAAAAATTTTCACTTTATATTCTAAATGACATAATATAATTTTAGTCCATGTAAATGTTGGTCAATTGCTTCGATTTGTAATATTCTCCCTTGTTTATTGCATATTAAAATACTATAAAACAGGTAACATAATTTCTAAATGGTATTTCCACTTACCCATGCTCCCCATATTCACAGGTTCTTCTTCTTCATTAACTAGAATATAATAAAATGATGTCAATTTTACATTTTTGAATTAAATATATATCTTAGTTTGTTACAATTTTTTACCAAGTATCAAAACATAAAACATAAATGCAAAAACATGATAAAGACTTAAATTGTTAATGAATAATTAAACAGATAATCTGTATAATTGTCTTTCTCACAGAATTGATATGTTTCCTATGGAATTCATTATATGGCATTTAATTGATATTGTAAGAAAATGAATACAAAATAAGAATAAATCCCTATATTTTGAATTCCACTTGTATTTAGCTTTGTGACAGCAAAAATATTTAAGTTTATTTGATAAATATAATCAAAATCATGACACCATGATCAATTTGACTGCTAATATATGTACAAATACTACAGCCATAAAAATCCCATTAATGAAAAGACAATCCTACCTGGTAACACTTCCTTATTTTTGACACGTTTGGAAATTTTTTGGCCACCTGAGCTCTTTCCTTGCTGTGATTTTGGAGGCATGGCTTGCACTTAGGCTGCACAAAGTAAAAATATCATTAGTAAATGTCTGGCATACAGTTTCAAATAGTAAGCATTATCATTTAGTAAACATAAGGATATATTTTCTAAGTTTAGTCTTCAACTAAATCAGCATGTTCTTCATAGAATGCATGTCCTGTGGCCAAAAGTTTATTGCAACAACAATCTTACTGATGAGATCCTGTCCTTTCAGTGGAACTATTCGGTTGAAGCACGAGGAGATGACGTGCTAACACTTCAGCCTCAGGCCATGCCATTAAAGTCCCACAGAGGACCTATTTCCCCCGCTCCTCGCTCCTGTACTGTAGTTCCCACCCCACCCCCACCCAGGGACTTGATCTGTGTTGCTCTGTGCTTGGCACCACGGCTCCTGGGCAGGTGTTCCAGCTACAAAGACAAGTTTAAAGTCCATGCTCAGACAGTGGCCCACAATGTGCATATATTTATGTAATTTTATAATTATCAAAATTTAATAGTACTTTTGTCCTAGCACGTGTACATGTAACCACTGTGACCTTATTTGCCTCCAAAAGTTTTCTGTGGAATGGTCCATCAATTTTGACAAAGTATAATGCTGGCCAGGGGCCTTGCCATGACATCACATCCTTGTCATCACCTCAATGTTCACCTTTGACCGATCCTGTTAATGGTTAGGAGTGTGATTTCAGGAGTCTAATCAACAGAGTTTAAAAACAGGCTTGACATTATACCAGCTGAGTGAGTCTGGGCAAATTACTGACCTTCTAAGTCTCAGTTTATTCACCTGTTTAATAGAGATAATAATAGAACCTATTTCACAAGGTGATTGTAAAGATTTAATGAAATAAAATTACATTATCAACTCAGTCATCTCACACTGTTTGCCTCATTTTCATAAACCAACACACATATTGAATATTATACATTCCATAGTGTGACAGAGGAGAAAAACTTTCCTCTGCCCTCGAAGTTCTTTCAGCTGGTCTAATAATCAAATAGACACTATATTAACCAGGGAAAATAACCAAATTTAATACATATATACGTATGGAAACCCTGCATACATGAGAGTCAGAGACTCCACATGCAAGAGAGATTCAGAGACAGAGAGGGAAACTGAGATATAAATGACATTCTGAGTTAGGGGTGAGGTAATCACCTTGGGACTTCAGAAGGTCATTGCAGGAAGAACCCATGTTCGGCAATTATTAGTTTGCCCTGCCATATAGATTGGTTAAAAACTCCTTTCTGGTTTTAACTCTTATTGTGGGCCAGGATCTTAATTTAAATTCTTCTAGAGATAGTTAAAGGGTAGGCTGACAAGCATACTATTTTAAACAGCACAGAAAACAACGGTACTGTTCTATTTCAAATGGTACCTATGGTTGGCCTACTAACACTTTGAATTTAGCCCAGTGAGACTAAGCTGACCTTGCATACAGTTTGAAATGAGACAGTACTGTTGTTTTCTGTACTGTTTAAAGTGGTACATCTGGTCAGCCTATGGGGGTGAGGGGTGGTGTCGGAATAGCAGAAGTTTCTCTTTAGCCTGCAGGGTTTTGTTTGCCTTTAGCTCAAAACAATCCACATACAACTAAGGCACATCCTGGGGTGGCACGGTCTGAACCCCTGCAATTGCTTATATCAAACTATCATGAATTTTATTTTATGCCTAGGCCCTTGATTACTAAATCTTGAACAAAGTGTGGGTGTGTGTATCTAAGAGTTTATGCATACACATTTTTTCCTTTTGACTTTTCCCATGTATTTTTTCAAATGGTAACAATGATAGCTCATGCTGCGTGTTACGTGCCAAGCATAGCTGTACATTCTAAAAAAAAAAAAAGTTGAATTAATGATTCCTTCTTCATCCCTTTCCTTTCTGCCATTCTTGGCTTACAAATTTCTAGTCTGAACAACAGGCTTTTTGCCTAATGGTCCATGGAATAACCTGTATGCATGCTGGGTTAGTTTTCTATTGCCACTATAACAAATTACCACAAACCTAGTATATTAAAGCAACACAAATTTCTTATAGTTCTGTAGTTTAGAAGTTTGACACAGATCTCACTAGGCTAAAATTGAGGTATTAGCAGGGCTGTGCTTCATTCTTTCTGGAGACTCTAAGGGAGAATCTGTTTGCTTGCCTTTTCCAGTTTCTAGTGGCCACCTGCATTTCTTGGCTTGCAGGCTCTCTTTTTCCATCTTCAAAGCCAGCGACCGCAAATTAAATTCTTCTCACATAGCATACTCAGACCTTCTCTTCTTTCTCCTCTTCCACTTCTCAGAACCCTTGTGATTACATTCTGCTCACCCATATAATACAGAATAGTCTTCCTATTTTTAAGATCAGCTGATTAGCAGCTTTAATTTCATCTGCAACTTTAATTCCTTTTTGCCATGTCTGATAACATATTCACAGTTTCCAGGAGTTAGGTGCTACATTAGCATTAAGCTTGGAGATGTAGGTATCAGTTTAACCAAGAAATATAGCCACTCCTCACTTAATGACCTACCTGTTTAATGACCACTCAGACTTATGACCAGTTCCCCAGTAGGGTAGAAGTTTTGTCAGTCTGTGTGAGTCTCAAAAATTCTCTTTCTCAGTCTTTGTCTCATTCCCGCAGTCAGTTTGTATTTCAAAAATCACTTACTTATTCAAGATTTATTTTTTTATGCAGATTTTCTTTTTTAAAAAGGGGGAACAAATTAAGAAGTACAAATTGGTAGTTAAAAAATAGTCATGAGGATGTCAAGTATAGAATAAGGAATATAGCCAATAATGTTATAATATTGTAACTATGTATGGTGTCAGATGGGCACTAGACTTATTGGTGTGATCACTTTGTAAGTCATATAAACGTCTAATCACTATGTTGTACACCTGAAACCATATGTCAACTATAATTAAAAAATAAAAAATTACTATAAAAATAAATCCCAAATAAAAGATGTTACTTCTAAATTACAACAGGGCTTACTATATTTTTTCATAACATTAATTGCATATTTCATGCAGTGATTATGCTTATTATATTTTCAAAAATTTTCCCATTAAGTTGTGAAAGGTCATGAAAGATTTTCAATACAGATACCACTTTACTAAGATTACTCTGAAATGCTCACCAAATTTTTCTCTTTTCCCAATGAAATTCATTACTATTGAGTAGCAGAAGAGATACTTAATCTAATCCTAAATAAATACATTCTGCCTACCTCAGTGCTTGTATTATAGTTGGTTTGCAAAGCCATTATAGTTGACTGAATTTCAAAACAGAATTTGTGAAAGAAAATATTTATAAGTATTTAAGCATTTCATTTAAATATTTTTGTATTAAAACCAGTTATTCTCTTTGTAAATTAATTCGCCCATTCCAGAATACCTTTCTGCTACCAATGTATTGTACCTTCCACATTAACAGTAAAAGACATTAGAGAGTGACAAAAGACATAAGTTTTGGCTAAGTCCTCCATGTAACAGTTCAAAACCTGTGATGGCAGTCCACTGATTATGAGGGATACTGCATTCAGAGCTGTCCACGATCTAGTTCCACACCAATTTTCAACACTTGTCCACACCTTATCTTTTTTATGATGATTTTATTTTTTAAGAGGGTAACTAGTGCCTATGAAGGAATAAGTGACACAAATTGTAAGTGACATAACACAGAGATTCAAACAGTTATTAGCTCCTTCCCTTCATTTGGCTGTAATGCACACACCTGCTTGCATATTCCCATTGGTTACCTGTATGCATGTGTGGCTTACTCCCAGTCACAAGGTATTTTATTCTGAGAAGACCTGTAGCGCCGGCGCCTTCTCCCACCTGGTCTTCCTTAGAAAGTCATATGTCCCCGAGTCTCCGGCAATTACCTGACCCTGTCTAGGCGATCATCATTTTCATTTCTTTTCCTAAAGTGTTTGTAAGCTCATCATGTTTGCCTCCCATTGTTTCTATTTTTAAAGAAAGATTGAGAATAGGATCCAAGACTGACACCTTGGGAGTCTGATAAATGTGTCTCCAACCACTGCTGCTTCTCGGTCCATCTCCACCAAGACCCTGATTAAACTTCGAGGTTCTCCTGGGCTCTTCAACCACCTTCTGACAAGTATACAACACCCACCCACTCTCCAGAAATAACTGTTCCTACAATGTTTCCAATTAGTGCATTACACTTGTTTCTCCCCTGCCAACCTGGTATCCACCTCTTTCCAAGACTGAATATTTACTCATTTAAGTAGATGCTATCTCATCACTTCTCCCTTTGAAATGGCTCCTGAATTTCAAGCCTGCCTCTTCTACAGCTGCCTCTTCTTCAGGGCTTTAACATGTCCTCCTGCACCCAAAGTTTAACTATTTTGTGCCATGAACCCCTTTGGCAGCCTGGTAAAGCACATGTGTCAAATAAAAACATGGGATTAAAAGGGAGACAGATTTTATTAAAATATGGTTACCAAAATATTTTTTAAGTTATAATAATTTATGTTCTTCTTTATTATCAAATTAAATAAGAAGATCTAGCAGTGGTTCTAATTATTACTTTAATTTTGAAGATAAGCAAAAGTTGTATATCTTTAACATCCATAATGTAATCTGCAAACATTTGTAATTCCTTCTAGTGACAAAGTCACAAGTCCTGCTAATACCACAGTGACTCATTACCAAATGCATTCATTTCAATTAGCAGTTAATAAAAATAAACATGCAATTTTATTTTGCTACCCAGAGATTCTCCTCCAGCGACCCTCCAACTTGATCTTGGGCATTTAACTGATCTCCCTGCCTCAGTTCCAACCAGAACAGTCACCCACAGGGAAGGCCTTCAGAGCTCTCTTTCTAAAATGTAGACCTGAACAAGTCACTTCCTTACATACTGGAGAATACAGTGTGGGTCCCTAGTGTCCACAGCTTATTCTCCAGAAGTGAAGAAATGAAGCTTATCTGAAATGCAAATTTTATGGAGCCACTGTGATTCTGCAGTCTGGTTGCGCTGGTATTTTAAAAATCACTAAGCGGTAGGTAGTCTTGCATGGGTGGTCTGCAGACCAGACTTCATGAGACAGGATAGAGTCCAAGCTGCAAGCATCCCCTTCAACACCCTTCACAGTGTGCCTCACCACATCCACCCTTCCAGCTCTACTCCAGCCTCGTAGGGTGACTCCATTCTCCAAACAGTCCCCAGACCTTCCCACCTCCTTCTCTGGGATATCCCCTTCTCTCCCCACCCCTCTTGCTTCAGACCATGCACACATTTCTCTACTTGCTTAAATCTTTCTCGTGCAAGGCCCATCTCCAATATAACCTTCTCTCTGAAGCTTCCCCAACTTTCTTGCTCAGAGGCTTAAGCCATTTTGTTTTCCATGAGGCTTTCTAATCACCCAGCAGTCTAATTAATTACACCAGGCTTCTGCAAAGGCAAGGGCCTCAAACTCAGAGCCTGAAAATTGCTGTGCATTCATTCAGCACTCGGCATACATCAGGAGGAGAGAAACATTACTGAGCAGCAATTAGGTACTGGAGGTCACTGGACGAATAAGACAAAGTCTTTACTTTCAAAGAGTTCATGTTTCCCCTTTCATTCCTTACTCTGTATCTACTCTCGCCCTTTCTTATTGGCCCTGAAGTGATCTCTCTCTAACTACTTCAGTCCACATTAATCTTTTCTTCTTTGATTGCCGATACAAATGAATAACCAGGATCATGCTGTTTTCCCACCCACCCACCCACCCACCCAGTATTTATTGAGCTCCCACTCCGTGCCAGGCAATGTGATAGTGGGGATGTACAACCTGTGAACAAGACACAGTAACTGCCTGGCAGTTCTTCCGAGTGTCGTTAACTGCCCTCGTGTTGCTATTTTTTGTCTCCTGGCGAGGCTGGGAGTTCTTTGAAAGCAGAGAGTTTTGTACTTTTTTTGTAGTCTTCACTGCCGCGAACACATTGCTGGCACAGCAATGAAAGAGTGAGTAAAATACTTCATTGTTTTCCAGACCTCTTTTCCCAGTCAGAGCTTCCCTTACCTGATACTGCTCAACCGAAGGGAAAAGAAGCCTCTCTGCAGTTCCCTAGGGGAAAACTCTTCGCAGGCTGAAGATGGGAGTTTGACTTCCCTCAGAAAAACAAGTCCAAGAGCCTAAACCGCAGCTCCTCTGCAGGCTGTTGCGGTGACGCGCCCGTTGCTAAGAGAGGAGGTGACTCTGCAGAGATTGACGAAGTAGCAGTACCAATACAATCTCCGCTTTCTAACAGTCTCTTTTGAAGAGGCTTGTGATTGGTCGCCATGGTGCTGACGTCACGCATAACGAAACAGGGTGAGGTCCGCAGTTTTTCATTTGCAAGGAAGGAATTGTGCAATTTCGGTATTCTGAGGGCAGTGGACAGGCCTGACCCCAGGTCTGACAAGCTTGGTCCAGCACAATCGTACCTGAAGGAAAATCCTTCTAGACCAGAGTGTGCTCTCTAGCAGCAGGGAGGGAAGATGACACAAAGATTGCGAGGTTACCACACTTGGGGCAGCTGCCCTGCTTATCCCAGACACGAACTGGGGACTTGCCAGGAGGAACCTGCCCTAGATTCCTATGTGAAGAAGAGATAATTGGGTTCGATTATCTTCTAATGTGTTACCTGTACCTCATGCCAAAACAACTTTTGCATAGAGTTTGACTCAAGCTGTAAGTGAGTCTCAAGGGAAGAAGATTAAATCCCTTAATAACTCTGCGGTTATGGGTCCTGTTAGATTCATACAGTGAAGCTCCCCTCTGCACACCGTGTCCCCCATTCCTTTAAAAATAATTGTAACTGCTAATTTGTGAACTGGAAGAATTTAATAAAGCAATCTAATTGACTCCTGAAATTGGTCTAAATTAATTTTTACACTCAATTTAAATGAAAATATTTCATTGAGAAGAGGCTTATAGACATATCTGAGACTTAATGGTCTCAGATTAGATAAGACTTTACAAGAGGTATGAAGATCACGTATATTTTCAAATTTCTGAAGAATTTGTGTTTGCAAAATGCAAATAAATTTTGCTAAAGAAGTCATTAAAAAAAGGGAGGGGGGGAGGAGACCTTATCCTGACTTTTCCCCTGGCTCTTCCATTCCTTGACCCGGAAAGACAAAGTTTCCCTTAGGGTTACCTGAGTCTTCTTTTCTCACTTTTTGCACTCTCCTGGTGTCATCGTATCTACTGCCTTTGGTTCAGCTATCTCTCTAAAGACATCAGTGACTTCCACTTCTGTGCTCTCCCCCTAATACATCTTCAATTCCAGACCTGAATTTCCACTCCCTATTGGACATTTTCAAATACATGTCCAGCTTTGTTCACCATGTTTGATAGTTGTCAAATAAAGATATTGAATAAGTGAATGAATGAATTACTGTACCAGAGGCATCACAACTTAGAAGAGCCAAAAGTCAACTACGTAGACTCTCAGTTAACTGGAACTCAAGCAACCAGCACCCTCAAGCAACTGGCAATAAAATAGAAGAAATAATACTTTACATGAAAATTAAAATAAAATCAATTTCTTTTGGAAATGTATGTATATGACCTGAGAGGCATCCCCACAGAATTAGTGACTCTTCTCTGGCTGTCTGGTATGGTGAGCATTTCACTGTGTTGCAGTGGCTTGTTTATACAGATGTGTCCCTCACTGGACTTAAGACAAGGATAGTACTTTATTCCTTTACATCTCCATTGTCCAGCACAGTGTCTGACTTGGGTATTTAATAAAATACATGTAGAATATATTTAAAGCAAATCTAGAAGAAGCTCTCTAAAAAGCCTTCTTTATATTCTTCCAAATAATTTCCCTTTCTTAAAAAATATCCATAATCCTTTGCAGTCAGATTTAAGGAAGTAAAGTTTGGGTGAGACCCCAAGCCTTTCTGTATCTTTTCATTAGCAACACCTCAAGGAAATGTCCATTGGAAGATTAATTTTTTAAGAGTTAGCTCAGAAACTAAGGGTTTCTGAGTAGAAATCTGTACGCCTTTTGTTTGCATCAACATGTTTGTGGGGGGAGGAAGGAAGATGCCTGATTTGAGTCCTAAATCACTTGGATTTCGATAACCTGCTTGGGGAAACTATCACACCCTAATGTATGAGGAACTGAGGAACATCCCAGAAGAACACTTACCTTCAGAAATGAGCAAACAAAGAGAAAGTTCTGACTTGGGAACAAAGCTTAGATATGGGAGGAGAGGACCAATTGTGGCAATTCTAGAAAAAATGAACTATAAACTTTCAATATGAAATCAGAATATGTGCAACACTAAAGTGAGGAGAAAGGCATTCTGACAATTTCTGCGCTTGAGTCTAATGGAAGACTAAAGAGAAGACAGCTCCCCCGTCCCCACCCCGTGCCCTCAGAATTGCTGGTCCTTCCCACAAGGGAAGGCAGGGCCCAACAGGGGGTCTGCAGGCTGTGGGCAGGAGATGTCTCTAGAGGGGCCAATTTAGGACCTGAGAAGGAAAATATGGGGTCATGTGGCAGCAGAGTGGACTTCTTTGTGAGTATAGGTCAGACTTCACTCTCCACACCCAGAAAGAGTTGGGGTGGAAGAGTCATTGTATAATGGCGATAGTTCTGCAGTATCAACAGGCATCAAGAATCAGTGAAATACCAATCCTACATGTATAATGATTACTACCACTAGGGCATTTTAAATATTTTTCAAGTGGAGTCACTCAAATAATACTGTCCTTAAAGTTAGAAAATAATGTTGAAGCCTAAATTTGTCACTTTCTGGACAAGTGACATCAGGCAAGCTATTAAATTCTCTATATTTCAATTTTACATCTATAAAATCTGGGATAATAAACAGAACCAAGACAGATAAAGGGAGAGAACAACCACATTGTTATTATAGGGGGTATTTTTTTTTTTTTTTTTTTTTTTGCTTTTTGGTATGTGGGTAGCTCCCTGACTGGGAATTGAACCCAGGCCGCAGCGCCGACAGCACCAGCGCCGAAGCCTTAAGCCACTACACCATCAGGGAACTCCCTCATAGGGGGTATTTTTCAAAGGAAATGAAACTTCACAGCAATGAATTAGAAATAGGTTGTCAGTTAGTTTTGGTTTCCACAGGGAACTTCTCACACACCAGGAGAGAGATGAAATTGATTCTTTTCTCGTGGACAGCTTCCGATTTAAAACTAAATCTATGTTGAATATTTTTGCCATGTGAGGGCAGAGATTACAAGGTTCAGCCAAAAATATTATGCTTTCATTTCTGAGTTCAGCCTGTTTTAATACCTAAATTTTAAGCAGTTCAATATAATCCCAATAAATTGTCTAGTTTGGAAAACTGTGCTTGATAAATTAGTCAACTGTGAAGAAAGAGAATGCATGTTTTTCAACAGAAACTTTTCCCCCTTATTGTCACTAGATATATAGCAAATAAATTTTTAAAGAATATTAGTATGAAGGGATGCCAAATTATTAGCCTGTCCAGATTGCCCACAAATCTTAATCTGTTCCACCCTCATAGTACTGCCACAAAAAGACCAGAGTGGTGTCTTAAATTTTGGTACATATCCAATGAATAGTTGCTGAATCAGATTTAATCTTAAATTCCACTCAAAGTGAATTTATAGAGATTGCCTCTGCCCTTTGGTGGTAATTAAAGGTAGATTTGAATATTTACCTATCGACTAGACATTGCCACTTAGGTGTCTAATACAGACTTATCTGAAAGGTGGCCCTAGATCAGAGCAGCCAGGAGATGTATGTTACTAGTCCATTAGTCCATGAAAGGATTGTTACCTGTCTGAAGCAAAAGAACACAGAAATTGCAGTGTTTTAAAACTTCATGGCAATTTGATAGAGCAAATACTTTAAGTTACGTGTGAACAAAATTGAGGTTTGTGTTTTAAATGTCTTTACTCCACTTTTCTAGCAATTTACTTAAACTGTAGTTACAGAATTACCAGCTTATGAGAGAAGTGAATATAAAACCAAACCTAGTAGCCTTCACCAGCTAGCCTGAGAAGCACTTAATAGACATCTCAGAGACATTCAAAACGGAACTCCTGATTCTCCCCCACCAACCTGCTCATCTCGCAGTCTTCTTCACCTAATTTGACGGCCATTGCAGCTTTATGGTTGCTCAGGCAAAACCCTGACAGTCATCTTTGACTCCTCTGCTTCCATCCTTCACCATTTTTGGAAATATTTTCAACACTGCAGCCAGTGGAACACACTTTTAAAATGTAAGTGAAATGATGCCAATCCACTGCTCAAAAAATGCTCCAATGACTCCCATTTCACTCTATGTAAAATCCAAAGACCCCACAAAGGCCTGCAAGGTCTGCACAACCTGGCCCCTAACATGAGCCTCCTTTCCTACCATTCCTTCTCATGACTCACACTGCTTCAGACACACTGACCTCCTCGGGTTTACTCAAACAAAGCAGGCAGGCTCCTGCTTTGCACTGGCCTTCCTCTCTGGCTAAAACACTTAAACCAGATATCCTTCAGGTTTTTGCTAAATGTTAGTTTCTCAATGAGGCCTACCTTGACCCTTTTTAAAATGACAACCGTTCAACACTCTTGGTTCTCCTTTTTCTGCTTTATTTTTTTCTCACAGTATTCATTACTTTCTAACACATTATATAATTTATTTATTGTGGCCATTGATTATCTTTGTCCAATAAAATGTAAACTCTACAACGGCATAATTTTTTTTTTTTACTGATGCATCCCCAATGGAAGATATACCCCAAATATTTATTAAATGATTTGGTACAATCACTTTGGAGAATACTTGGCAGTATTTATTAAAACTAAAAATGTACATATTTTATAATCTAGCAATTCTACTCTTGGATATTTACCTTAGAGGGACTTCTATGCACATGCATGAGGAAATGCTTCATAGATGTTCACCACAGCATTTTTTTGTAATGGCTAAAGATGCAAACAGTCTAAATGTCCATGAGTAGGGAAATGGATAGAATGCTACAATATAGTCAATAAATTACTATAAAGCTGGTAAAATAAATAAACTTGTATGGATATAGCTCAGAACCAAATCATGAGATAAATGTTAGATTTGGTACAGAACAATGTCATCTTTGTGAACAAAACATGTATGAGTTTCTATATATTATGAATACATGTATATGAGAAAAATATTGCAAATGAACTGAGAAGATTCCCACCAATTTGTGACAGAAGGTTGGGGAGGGATGGTTAGATTAGATTGTGACTTTGAATTGACTCCGACCATATATTTTTCCAACAAGCACATAATGTTGTCAGTTTTATTTCTTTGATGGCTAAATTTATGATGTTAATACAGTCTAGAATTGTAAAAAGTTTCCATGCCTTTATGACTTCTATAGATTCATCATCGACTTTATTCAAAACCTACTGTAATGATTTCCTGATGTAATTGGTCATAAATGTAGCTATAATTCCCTGGTCTAATGGTTAAAGTAAAGAAGTTGTATTTGGAAGGAGGACAAGATGGCGACTGAAGAGTAGGTCTCTAAAGCCTCTCCCAGAAAACACAATTGAACGGCCACCCAGAATCCAAGAAAAAGGACCCTGAGTGACAAAAACGACAGCTGAGAAATCCATGCATCACAAGTAAACATCTAAAGGTTGGAGAGAAGTGGGCCAGCATGAGAGAGGGAAGGGAGCAAAGATGGATTGCAACAGGACCCAGTTGTGGCTGACTGCAGTGCATGGGAGGGGAGAAGCCAAGAGGCAACAAGAGGAAAAGCCCTAGCAACAGTGGGAGTCATTGGGGAGCTAGGCTGGGGAGCTGGAATTTGGAGTGGCGAGTTGGGGACAGAGCTTGGGAGCCAGCCTCTGGAACTCTTGAGTGGTAGCAGGGCTGAGTGAGGACTCTGAACTGCAGAGACGACACCTTGGCTCTAGGTTCCCTAGGGACCCACAGCATAGGCATGTGTGACTCCTGTGCAGGGCTGTGGCTTCCATTCCCGGCCTGCTGTGGAGGCGAGCTGGCTGCTGCATGGACAGCATATGACCCCTGCGCAGGGCTGCGGTTCCTGTACCCTGCCTGCTACAGAGGTGAGCCAGCTGCCTTCCCATCGCGGGGTCAGCCCCACAGCTTTAGACTTTTGCGCGCGCCTGCTTCTGTGCCCCTGGGTCCTAAAAGCAGTGCAAACCCGCAGACTCTGCCCCAACATGTGGCCGCGGAAGCAGGCCCGGAAAGAAAGGTGGATTTGATAGCATTCACCACAGCCAGCAGGAGCAGCCTCGGCCCGCATCACACAGCTTCCCCAGCATAGGGCAGAAGGTGGAGCTGCCCAGTGTGACTTTTGTTGGTCTCTCCCCTTTCCTACTAACTAACTACAGGAAGCAGAGGGACTATGATAGATGCACACCACCTCCAAATGTAGCAGGAGACCAGAAATAAGAAGTAAACAACTCCTCTCTCTCCCAAAACTTGCCCCCCCCCCCAGTGCCACCTTGTGTCTGCCCTACAGCAAGACACCACAAAAGTACCAATCTGGGCTTCTGGGCACTACTGAACATAACACCCTTATGTCAAAGAGGAAGAACCCAGCAGACAGGATGAATTCCTTAAAAATGAAAACTCCTCAGAAAGAACAGGAAATTCATCAAGACAGCTTCTTAGACCTAGAAGTTTCTGAACTAAGTGACAGAGAATTTAAAGTAGCCATTCTAAAGACCCTGAGAGAAATGAAAATATACTGGCAGAGCACCATGGCTGAGATGAAAGACATAAAAAAGGAGATGAATGACGTAAAAAAGGAACTCCATGAACAAAAGGAACAATTTAACAAAGAAATTCAAAACATAAGGAAGATTGAGATGGAAATGTGAGAGACAAATAATACAATAAAAGAAGTGAGAAACGAAATAACTGCCATAGGAAACAGGGCCAACCAGATGGAGGAAAGAATTAGTGA
>PVJL010009004.1:0-61181 GCA_004026885.1 Lyroderma lyra | reverse complement strand
TTGTTTTTTCTGTCTGGCTTATTTCACTAAGCATGATGATCTCCAGGTCCATCCATTTTGTCGCAAATGGCAATATTTCATCTTTTCTTACAGCTGAGTAATATTCCATTGTGTATATGTACCACAGCTTCTTTATCCAGTCATCTGTCGCAGGGACCTTTGGTTGTTTCCATGTTTTGGCCACTGTGAACAGTGCTGCTATGAACATTGGGGTACATAAGACTTTGCGGACAAAGGTTTTCAAGTTTTTTGGGTAGATTCCCAGAAGGTGGACTGCTGGGTCAAATGGTAACTCCATTCCCAATTTTCTGAGGAACCTCCACACTGCCTTCCACAGTGGTTGTACCAGTTTGCACTCCCACCAGCAGTGTACCAGAGTTCCTTTTTCTCCACATCCTCTCCAGCACTTGTTATTCCTTGTCTTGTTGATAACAGCCATTCTCACAGGTGTGAGGTGGTATCTCATCATGGTTTTGATTTGCATTTTTCTGATAGCTAATGAGGATGAGCACTTTTTCATATGTCTGCTGGCCATTTGTATTTCTTCGTGAGAGAAGTGTCTGTTTAGATCTTCTGCCCACTTTTCAATTGGGTTGTTTGTTTTTTTGTTGTTAAGTCTTATGAGTTCTTTATATATTTTAGATATCAGACCCTTATCTGATTCATTATTGCAAATATTTTCTCCCATTCAGTTGGCTGTCTCTTTGCCTTGTTAATGGTTTCTTTTGCTGTGCAGAGCTTTTTAGTTTGATATAGTCCCATTCATTTATTTTTGCTTTTACTTCCCTTGCCTTTGAGGACAGGTTCATGAAGTCTTCCTTGAGTCCTAGGTCTACAAGTTTAGTATCAATGTCTTCTTCTATACAGTTTATTGTTGCAGGTCTTATATGAAGGTCTTTAATCCATTTTGAGTTAATTTTTGTATATGGAGAGAGTTCACAGCTCAGGTTCATTCTTTTGCATATGTTTTTCCAGTTTTCCCAGTACCACCTACTAAAGAGGCTGTCTTTTCCCCATTGTATGTTTTTTGCTCCTTTATCGAAAATTATTTGTCCAGAAATTTGTGGGTTTATTTCTGGGTTTTCAGTTCTATTCCATTGGTCTCTATTTCTGTTCTTCTGCCAGTACCAAGCTGTTTTGACTATTGATGCTTTGTAATATAAATAGAAGTCAGGAAGTGTAATGCCACCAGCCTTATTCTTTTTCTGTAGTATTGCTTTGGCAATTCAAGGTCTTTTACGGTTCCATTAGCTATTTCACAAAAGTATGATTGTGGGATTTTAATGAGTATTGCATTAAATCTGTAGATTGCTTTGGGCAGAATGGCCATTTTAATAATGTTGAGTCTTCCTGTCCATGAACAGGGGATATTTTTCCACCTCTTAAAGTCTGTTTCAATTTCTTTCAAAAGTGTCTTATAGTTTTCTGTGTATAAGTCTGTCATAGTCTTTGTTAAGTTAATTCCCAGGTATTTCATTCTTTTTGTTGTGATACCAAAAGGAACCAACTCCCTCATTTCTTTTTCTGAGGATTCATTGTTTGTATAAAGGAATGCTGTTGATTTTTGTACATTGATTTTGTATCCTGCAACTTTACTATATTCGTTAATTGTTTCTAATAGTTTCCTGGTGGAATCTTTGGAATTTTTTATATAAAGGATCATGTCATCCGCAAATAGTGACAATTTGACCTCTTCTTTCCCAATTTGGATATCTCTGATTCCTTTCTCTTGCCTGATTGCTGTGACTAGAACTTCCAGTACTATATTAATAGCAGTGGTGACGGGGGGCATCCCTGTCTTGTTCCTGATTTTAGGGGAATAGGTTTCAGCTTTTCCCCATTCAGTATGATGTTAGTCAAGGCTCTGTCATATATGCCCTTTATTATGTTGAGATATTTTCCTTCTATACGTATTTTATTTATTGTTTTGATCATAAATGGATGTTGTACCTTGTCAAAAGCTTTTTCTGCATCAATTGAAATGACCATATGGTCTTTATCTTTGATTTTGTTTATGTGGTGTATCACATTGATTAATTTTCGTATGTTGAACCAAACTTGTACTCCTGGGATGAATCTCACTTGATCATGATGTATGATCTTTTTGATGCATTGTTGTATTCTATTTGCTAATATTTGGTTCAGGATTTTTGCATCTGTGTTCATCAGAGATATTGGTCTATAGTTTTCTTTCTTTGTGTTGTCTTTGCCAGGCTTTGGTGTTAGAGTAATGCTGGCTTCAGAGAATGAGTTAGGAAGTATTGCTTCCTCTTCAATATTTTGGAAGAGTCTGAGGAGGATAGGTGTTAATTCTTCTTTGAATGCTTGGTAAAACTCATTGGTGAAACCATCTGGTCCAGGGCTTTTGTCTTTACGAAGATTATGGATAGTCATTTCAATCTCGTTGCTGTTGATTGGTCTATTCAGATTATCCAGTTCTTCTTGGTTTAGTCTGGTAGGCTGTATGTTTCTAGAAACTTGTCCATTTCTTCCAGGTTGTTAAATTTCGTGGCATAAAGTCCTTCATAATATTTTCTTATAATCCTTTGTATTTCTGTGATATCAGTGATAATTTTTCCCTTTTCATTTCTAATTTTGGATATTTGTGTCCTTTCCTTTCATCCTTTGATTAGTCTCGCCAGGGGTTTGTCAATTTTGTTGGCTTTCTCAAAGAACCAGCTCTTTGTAATATTAATTTTTTCTATTGTCCTTCTGTTCTCTAATTGCTTTAGCTCTGCTTTCATTTTTATTATTTCTTTCCTTCTGCTGACTTTGGGTTTTGTCTGCTCTTCTTTTTCTAGTTCTTTTAGATGGTATGCTAAGATGTTTGCTTGTGATTTTTCTTGTTTCTTAAGATAGACCTGTAATGATATAAATTTCCCTCTTATTACCACTTTCGCTGTGTCCCAATAATTCTGATACATTGTATTTTCATTGTCATTAGTTTCTATATATTTTTTAATCTCATCTTTTATTTGTTCTTTTATCCAGTCCTTTTTAAATAAGCTGTTGTTTAATCTCCATGTATATGTGGTTTTTCTGCTTTCCTTTTACACTTGATCTCCAATTTCAAAGCTTTGTGTTCTGAGAATACACTTGGTATGATTTTGATCTTCTTGAATTTGCTGAGGCTACTTTTGTGTCCCAGCATGTGATCTATTCTTGAGAATGTTCCACGTACACTAGAAAAGAAGGTGTAGTCTCTTTTTGCTGGATGAAGTGTCCTGTAAATGTCAATGATGTCCAATTGCTGTAATGTGTCATTTAGAGCTGTTATTTCCTTATTTATTTTCTGTTTGGATGATCTGTCCATGGCTGTTAGCGGGGTGTTTAAGTCTCTCACTATGATTGTGTTTTCATCAGTTTCTCCTTTCAAGTCTGTTAGTAGTTTCTTTGTATATTTTGGTGCATCCTGGTTGGGAGCATATATGTTGATTAGTGTCAACTCTTCTTGTTGTTGCATTGTGCCTTTTATCATGATGTAATGACCATCTTTGTCTTTTACTATCTTTTTTAACTTGAAGTTCATTTCATCAGATATCAGTATGGCCATTCCTGCTTTTCTCTGGTTACCATTTGCTTGGAGTATTGTATCCCATCCTTTCACTCTGAGTCTGTGTTTGTCCTTAGCTGAGGTGTGTTTCTTGGAGACAGCATATGGATGCGTTCTGTTTTTTAATCCAGTTTGCTACTCTGTGTCTTTTTTTTGGTGAGTTCAGTCCATTGACATTTAGAGTGATTATCGATATGTGAGGATTTCTGGTGGCCATTACTTATTTCTTTCTTTGTTTTTGTTTGTTTGTTTGTTTTTGTTTCTTGTTGCCTCAGCTTTGTTCCATTTTTCCTGATGTTTTGTTTCAGGCTGAAGAGCCTCCTTCAGTATTTCTTGGGAGTGCTGGCCTTGTGCTGCCAAATTCCCTCAGCTTCTGTTTGTCTGAGAAGGTCTTTATTCCACCTTCATATCTGAAAGATAATTTTGCTGGATAATTTATTCTTGGCTGGAAGTTTCTCTCTTTTAAAGTTTTGAATATTGGATTCCACTCTCTCCTGGCTTGTACAGTTTCTGCTGAGAAACCTGATGCCAGCCTGATGGGTTTTCCTCTAAAGGTTATAGTTCTCTTTTCCCTGATTGCCTTGAGAATTGTCTCTTTGTCTTTAGTTTTGGACATCTTTAGTACCATGTGTCTTGGAGAAGATCTGTTAGGGTCCAAGTATCTGGGGGACCTGTTTTCTTCTTGAACTTGGGGTTCCAGGTCTTTCCATAGGTTCGGAAAGTTCTCATCTACGATTTGTTTGAGTATGCTCTCTGTAGATTGCTCTGCCCCCTCTTCTATTCCTATTATCCTGATGTTGTTTTGTCTCATGGAGTCGGATATTTCTTGCAGAGTTCTTTCAATCCTTTTGGTTCTATATTCCCTGTCTTCCTCTTTCTGAGCTGTTTCCATGTTCTGATCTTCAATATCACTAGTTCTTTCCTCCATCTGGTTGGTTCTGTTTCCTATGGCACTTATTTCATTTCTCACTTCTTTTATCGTATTATTTATTTCTCGTATTTCCGTCCCAATCTTTCTCATGTTTTGAATTTCTTTGTTAAATTGTTCTTTTTGTTCACAGAGTTTCTTTTTTATGTCGTTTATATCCTTTTTTATATTATTTATCTCAGCTATGGTGTTCTGCCAATGGGTTTTCATTTCTCTCACGGCCTTTAGAATGGCTGCTTTAAATTCTCTGTCACTTAAATCCGACCCTTCCAGTTGTAACAAGCTGTCTTCTGGGTAAATTTTATGTTCTTTCTGAGGAGTTTTCATTTTTAAGGAATTCATCCTGTCGGCTGGGTTCTTCCTCTTTGACATGAGTGCTTTCTGTTCAGTGCCCAGATTATTGCTTTTGTGGTGTCTTGCTGTAGGGCAGACACTAGGTGGCACTGGGGGTCAAGTTTTGGGGGAGAGGGGGCTGTTTGTTTCTTGTTTCTGATCTCCTACTGCCTTTGGAGGCTATGCGCATATATCCTGGGGAGAGGCCAACAAAAGGCGCTCCAAGGGCGGCTCTGCCTTCTGCCCTTTGCTGGGGAAGCTGTTCCTAGGCTTGTTTCTGATGGCTCAAGTGAATGCTATCAAATCAGTCTTTCTTCCTAGCCCTGATTCAGCATCTGGCTGTCTACAGGCTCACAGTGCTTTCAGAACCCTGGGGTGCACGAGGAAGTGCACGCTCCATAAGTCCAAAGCTGTGGGCCTGGCCTGAGGCAGTAGGGTCACCTTTGCAGTGGGCTGGGAACAGGAACTGCAGCCCTGTGTAGGTCTCCAGGAGGCTTAGAGCTGGGGTGTCATCTTTGCAGTTCAGAGTCCTCGCTCAGCCCTTCTACCACTCAAAAGTTTCAGAGGTTGGCTCCCAAACTCGGTCCCCAGCATGCAGGTCCAAAGCCCAGCTCTCCCCTCCCCCAAACTGCACCGCTCCGAATAGTCAGCAGCGATTGTGTTCTGTTGTAGTCTGTCTCTGCTCCCTTTCCTCTCCCCAACTCGCCCCCTTCTCATCAACCTTCAGGTGTTTACTTGCGATTTGTGGATTTCTCAACAGCCGTTTTGTCATTCAGGGTCCTCTTTCTCGGCTCCTGGGCAGCAGTTCAATTGTGTTTTCTGGGAGAGGCTTTAGGGATTTCCCCTCCAGTAGCTATCTTGCCTTCTTCTCCCAAAATCTGCATTTTAACAAGCCCTCCAGGTAAGGCTGATGGAGGTGAGCATCTGAGAACCACTGGTCTGGGATATCAGTGGCCTGTCCAGCATTAATAATCTTAAACTGACACAGAAGTATCTCTATTGAGAAGTATGAAAAAATTCTCTGATCCTAACAAGAATGTTAACGTTTTCAAAAATGTCTTACCTCTTTTGGAACAACATTCAATTTTTCAAGTAGCTTAAATTTTTCTTCAATGAATGTAGAAAGTTCTATAGTAAGTTTTTTCCAATAGCTAAAAACAAAAAAACAGTTAAAATAAAAACACTTATTTGCAAAGATATATGTGCCCCTATGTTCATTGCAGCATTATATATAATAGCCAAGACTTGGAAATGTCCTAAGTTTCCAGAGATGTGCAATTAGTTAAAGAAGGTGTGATGTATATATGTATATCATGAAATACTACTCAGCTATGAAAAAAGATGTAATACTGCCATTTGCAATGACACCGATGGATCCTGACAATACTATGCTAAATGAAATAAGGCAATTGGAAAAGAACACAGTACAATTTCACTTGTACGTGTAACATAAAACAAAACAAAACAAAAAACAAATCAATTAACAAAACAAAATGTAAATAAACTGATTGATATAGACAACAGAATGGTGGGGAAAGAGATATGTCAATTAAGGGTGACCAAATACTTTGGTAATTAACTTTTGTAATCTTGACAGATGGGGAAGGGGTAGAGAAGGAAGTTAAAAACAGGAAGAAAGGAAAACTATACCTAGAACTAAAATTTTAGATTATAACTACGTGATGGGGGTTAGAAAGTGAAAGAGACCAAAGTATGTGAGAGTATGTTATGGTCCTTAATCTTCTCAGAGGGACAAGGTACTTACCAAGGTAAGAAGAAATTAATAGAAACATAGAGAAAGTAGAACAAATCAATAAACTGAGCTGGAAGAAACTAATCCAAATACATCAATAATCATAATATATGTAGACAGACTAAACTTAATAATGAAAATATAGAAGTTGTCTGATTAGATATAAAAGAAATCATACAGGACACACTTTAAGTAAAATACCAAAAAAAAGGGTGAAAAGTGTAAGGACAGAAAAAGATGTATCGAATACGACCCAAAAGGAAGTTAGAATGGCTGTGTTAACATCACATAAGAGACCTTAAGAACAAAGCATCACTAGAGCTCCAGAGCGTCACTAGATGTTGATGAAAGGTTCATTTTGCCGAGAAACAAAGCATTTCTAAACATGCATCCACCTAACAAAATATCCTCAAAATACGTAAAGCAAAAACTGACAGAACTACAGAAAGTGATAAATCTATCACCATAGTGGAATTCAACCCACTTCTCTTTATTCTCAATAGATGAAGGAAACAAAAGAAAGCAAAACTATATAATAAATGAGTAACACAAATTAGTCTCTTAGGAATTGTGACCTAAGGTATGGATACAGAATGAGATACGTGTACCTGCTTTCCACAGTAATGAATGAAATAGGATTAAGAGTGCATAAAAGGTGTTCCTGTGTGCAGAACTCTAAAACACGGCGTGGCAGGTGAGCAGGGAAGGGAGAGACTATTCAATACATGAAACTGAGACAATGGTCACATCTTAGGGGAACTATTACAGTGAATCCCTATCCCATATTAGATGAAAAAAATGGATTCTAGATAAATCAAAGATGTAGTGCTTAAAAGAGAAATTTTAAAATTAAAAATTATCTGTTCATCAGAAAGCATCTTAAGGAAAATGAAAAGATCTTTCATACTGGGACATTTGCTATACACATAATAAAAAATGACAGCATTAGGCATATATAAAAAACACCTACAAATAACAAACAACAAACTACTCAATAGAAAAATGGGCTAAAGACACAATTATTTCCTGAAATAAGGAGTACATTCACCAATAAATTTAGTACAAGTTTTCAATCTCATTACTGATCAGGTATTCAACCAACACCATATTAAGATACCATTTTATATCCATTCAAGTGGCAAAATAACAAGTATTGGAGAGGGCAGAAATCAAATGGATCTCTAGAACTTCTAATATATTGCTGGTAATTTTGAAAACAATTTGGCATCATCTTTTAAAAGTAGAACCTCCACACACCTAAGTATATTCCCAAGAGAAACTTTAAAATGTACAGGAGATAGGGAGAATACCCAGGAGCACTCATTGCAACAGAAAAAAAACCTAGAAACAACCCAGGTGAGCAAGACATTGTAATCTATAAGTAAATGAGTATATTCATGCAATATAATATTCTAGAGCAATAAAAATAGAAAAAATTAAAGCCTCATCCAAAAATCTGAATGAATCATAATAATACAGACTGAAATAAAAGAGTTCCAAAACATGACACACAGCATGATATCAAATAAAATTACATACTATACTTTTGAGGAATATATGTAGATATTACCAAAAGTAACTTTTTTAAGGCATAGGAATAATCAATACAAGGTCCAGACCAGGGTCACCTCTACCACAGGGAGGCAGGGGGATGAAATGAGGGAGAATCACCTAAATGTGATAGTCAAGGGTTTTGTTTCTGGGGTGGGTGGTCTATTCGCAGATGTTTAACACACTGTTAAAACACAAACAAAAACCAAAACTAAATAATTAAATAAAGAAATAAAGAATAAAGGTAAGGCTTTAAGATTAGTGTAGAATACTTCTACAAAGAAATCCTTTAAAATATTTACACTTACAAAAATGCCTCTAAATCCATAGTGTTTCTGGTAGCCACAAATCAACATCAGTAACCCATATAACTACAACCTAACCTGTTTCCTTAAAAGATTTATTTCTCACACTACTTGTTCAACCTGAAGATAAAATGAACATCACCTTAGTCTATATAGCACTGGTTACTTACCAATTGAAACCTCCACAAAAATAAGAAAAAAACAAAAAATTCAATAGCAGCTGCACACAGCAACAATTCTCCTGGAACTTAGGCAGGATCAGGACCTGGCATCACACCTTCAAGTAATGCTGCCACCATCCCACCATCTTCAAGAGACAAAGAAAAATTAAGTTTTTAAAAATGTAGTTTTGATTACAAAATGCTTATATACCGAATGATTGTGTTCTCCCTCCCCCTCAAAATCTGTATGTTTTAAAACCCAATCCCTAACGTGATGGCATCTGGAAGTAGAGCCTTTGAGCAGTGACTGGGTTATGAGTGGTGTCCCCATGAATGAGATCGGTGACCTTATAAAAGAAGCCACAGAAAGATCCCTTGACCTTTCCGTCATGTGAGATCATAGTGAGAAGACTATGAACCAGGAAGAATGCACTCACTAGAGACATCGGATCTGTGACACCTTGGCCTGCCCAGTCTTCAGAACTGAGAAATATGTTTGTTATTTACGCCACCCAGTCTATAATACTTTTGTTATTGCAGTCAGAACAGACTAAGATACAAACATAAGTACAAATTCATGTGCAACATTATGAACACGGTTTTCATGAAATTGGCTGCCACACTACCACCAAACAGGAGGTTTGCAAGAATATTCTTCTGGCAGTTTTCAAACACTGTCACCAAGTGATGAAAAACAGCAGTCTGCTGAAACACAATGAGGTTTGACAAGGTGCTGCAGAGCTGCTGAGGATGAGCATAAGAGGAAGGAAGGCCGAAGAGAGAAGCTGAGCTCAGGTGCTCATACCCTGGTTTCAACCACTTTAGGATTCCCCTACAGACTATGCTGGGTTCCCTCCACATAAGATTTCCCTACAAGGGAAAAATCACTCTGCAACCCTTCAGGCCTAGAGGAGGCAAGAGTTAAATTTACCACTATTGCTCATTACTGGGTGCCTCACCATTCCTTAAATTGTGACCATGCATCTGTAATGACCAATAAAATTTCTTAATTAAAAAAACAAATGGATCTGTTGCTTAAAATAAAAATTGAAAACCACTGATTGAGCTTTGGGTTTGGAATGTGAATCCCTCTCTCCTACCTCTTTGGCTCCCTTCTCTCAGCTCTAAAGGGAGTAAGGATGTTAGAACACACAAGACAGGTACTGAAAAAAGGTAAGCATTTCTACAATTCCTCCTTCAAAGACCATGATCCTGTGTCCATTGCCTTTCCACATTACTCTTAGCACCTCTTCTGCACAAAACAGCTTAAAGCTTTTGCAGTAGATTCTTCCTGTATTCCATCTTCCTCTGGATCAGCTTATTATTTATCTTCACCCAAGGGGGTTATTCTTTTCTTTGTTACCAAAACCCAGATGGTACTCCATCACTTAAAATAGAGAAAGGCAGGGGAGAAAAGAAAAGTGCCATTTTAAGAACAACTGGGGACACAAATATATGGTGATGGAAAGAGAACTGACTCTGGGTGATGAGCACATAATATAACATATAGACAATGTAATGTAGAATTGGGCACCTGAAACTTATGTAATTTTTGCTGATCAGTGTCACCCCAATACATTTAACAACAACAAAAAAAACCCACACAAAAAAAGAAAGCATCTAAACAGCTGATCACGAATCAGGAAAAGAAAATAGAAAAAAGAAAAACCAGAATTGTGATGGATCAGGTTAAATTCTTTCTAGGGTTCAGTCCAAAACCTCTGTAGCAAATCTTCCCTTTTTAGGACATCTGTACTGAGAAAAACTCCCTTTAATGTTTATTCCCCATTCAAATTTTTAAAAAAATTCTAATCCATATATGTACTCTTTCCAAATTGCTATCTAAAGTTCACTAACCTGTATTAAATAAACCTGAGTATACCACTTCTAAAAAAACACCCCTTTACACTGAACTTTTCCTCTGCCTCTCTCTACATTACTCCAGTCACCCGTTCACAGAAATGTGACATCACTAGAGGCAATAAATGATTTAAAAAATGTCTATTTCTGCCTCTCCAAAAAAGAGGTATTGTACACACAAAAGCAGAGAAAAAACATTTTTTATGGTTTTTGTATTCTCTAAGAATCTGAATTTCAGCCATTTCAAAATATAAAATGTATCCTTCAAAAATCTAATCATCAATGTAATTCCTTTAATACATTACAACAGTTTAAGGGACAATTCTAAAATCATGTCTCAGATCAAACGTATTATCTTTAGTATAAAGATCTTTCTTAAATTCAATAGCATTTATCAGTCCTTCTATTCTAAAAGATGGTTAATTGTAGGTTAAAACCTTGAGCAGGTTGGAACTGGTGGACTTAGGAATACCAAAGTATCTGAGTCCCCAGAATTCATTTCAAATCCATTGCTCTAGTCTTGATTATCTTGGTTTTCTCATGAAAATTTTTCACCCTTAAATATTAGCTATAATATAGCACTGTATCTCACAAAAGCATGGAAAGAATATCCAGATTGATTGAGCATAAATGTACATAATACAATGCACTATTACACATAATTTGGTAATCTGCCCCTAAATTCTAGAAGTGTTGGGTAACTCTCCATAAATGAGTAGTAAAGGAGTTCTAGAACAAGCATCTTAAAAGAATCATCTCATTAAGTATACAAGATACTTTAGGTTTAAATTAAAATTATTTTTCATCTGATCTCCAATAAGCATGATATACAAGTATATTAGTAAAAACAAGTGTCAACATACATGCCTTGAAAATGCTTGATTATAATGCAAAGTTCCATGAGCAGTACACCTCTCCAAAAAGAAAACTTGAAAAATAATTTTCCCTTTACATATCAGCCATGCTAAAACATTGGAATATTTTTTGCACTGTAATTTAGCAAACCACCAAAGAGTTTAAAAGATGGACTGACTGATTCACTTATTATTCACAAGCAAGTTTGATAAATATTATTCTTAGTATGTGTCTTTATCTCCTAGGTCTTTTTTATTTTACCCAAATGTAAACTGGTGAGCAAAAATTAATTGATTAATTTAGTAACAAATAAAGAAATAAAGTAAAACTCTCCCTTTAAAAAAGGAATCAAAAGAGCTTTAGGGTCAAATGGTCTAAAAAGAACTAAATCAGAATTTGATTCAGCCTGAAACAAAAATCACAAAATTAATAATCCATCCATCCACTTATCCACAATTACATTATTTATTAATAAATTATATTCCAGACACTTTTAAAAAACATTCTCTTTTTGGGGGGTAGGGGGGTAGTTCCCTGGCTGGGAATTGAACCCAGGCCATGGCATTGGGAGTGCAGAAAACTAGCCACAATACCACCATGGAACCCCCCACCCCCATTGTCTTCTTTTTAATCTTATCCATTTTCATAGTTTCGACTACCACTAAGATGATATGTCACACATCTATAACCCTAAATCTGGGTTTTATAATACCAGTTTATTGGACAAATCTACTTGGATTTGTCCTGGAGAGGGTCACTGTACAGAAGGACCAACCCCTATTCTGTGTCCTACTGAAACAGGAGAGCTTCCTACAAATGGTTGTGGTCTATCACCCTTGATGGGTGAGGGAGGTAGTTATTCCCAAAGCCAATCATACAGATAAAGGGAGAGGACCTCTAAAAAAAATCACCATATGATCTTAAGCTGGTAAAAGCCCATTTCAACCTCAGTCTTTCTTGGGACACACAGACTTTGAGAAAGGTAGAGATGGGAGCATATAAAAATACACCAGGTCTAAAAATGGGACAGATCCTAGGAGCCTGGAGAGGAAGGAATATTATATGTGGGTTGAACTGTCTGTATCTTCTTCTCCGCGGTGTCTTTTTAAATATATACATCTAATAAAAGTTTACTTACGTGTTTCAGTCTTGCTTCAGCTACATTATGAGGAATTAGGCTTAGACTAAAGTGCTAGCTAAAATCACAGTGTCTCCCCAGCACCTACCTTACCTGGAACCTACTCCAAGAAGCATCACTGCATTATCACCCACTCCCTGAGCCCACTTTACACTGCAGTAGGAGTGAAACTGGTCCTAGTTTGCTGCACAGACCATGCTGTTTCATGCATCCTCTTAAACTATTCCCCAAAGGATTTCCTAAAGATTCAAGAAAATGTAGTATCTTCCACCCCTTAATTTCCCTAGCACTTGGTGTGGAAGCCTCAGTAAACATTTTATCAATTTCTTCCTTGTACTATCATTCTGTCTTCCCTTGAAAAGAGAGCATATCAGTGGCTAAAACTATGTTAGTCCATTTAGAAACTACATAGAACTGTCATATACATATATCTATAAAAATACCATGGTAACAGCACTCTTGATGAACATTACCAGAAGCCAGTAATCATAACTGCTCCAATATTTAAAACTTTTTTTTTAAATTTTAATGCAAATAGTTTTCTAAAACCCAGAGACATAAATGCTTCTAAACATGGCAACAAAGACACCTACAGACACTGAGAAAAATACTTGAAACATGATCATTAATTGTACTTAAAAAATTTTTTTTGAACACTGGGAGTTTAGTGTTCTCAGACTTTACATTAACATGATCCTTTTTACATGAACAAGACACAGAAAAAAGTGAATAACCTCACTTACGGTAAAGCACCTCAGAAGAGCATTCCTCTCTAAAAGAAAATGTAGAATTAGAACCCCAACTCCCCGTCCAGTCTTAACAACATATCCTTTCAGGTCAAAGAGAAGTCTCATCACTTAAAAGAAACTCATTTTGTTACTTCAGTCTTTAAGTTTCTAACAGTCCGTGGCGGGGGAGGAGGGGAAGTGGGGAGCGAGGGGAGAAACTACTTGTCACTGATCCCAGTTCAAAATAAATAACAAGACGGAAAAGCCGATTCTTTTGAGAAATCGAGAAACATTTAACACAACTGTATGAAGTCCCACCAAACAAATGCTCTCTTCATCTTCCCCACCTCCTGGTCTCCTTCCCCCAACCCCCCGCCGCACCTCCCCCCGCAAAACGCCCGAGCATCCTAGGAACCTGCTATTGCCTCGGACCCAGGCCGGAGCCCGGCGGCAGGTGAAGACTGGCTTCCGAACCTCCAAACACGGCCGCTCAGGCCCCAAAGCCAAAGTCTGCTGCTTCTTTCCCTGGGCGGCTTTTGCGACCCCGCGGCCAAATAACCCCATCGCGCCTGGACTCACCCCGCGTAGCCCTTCCAGGAACATCATCTTCAAGTACCGCGGAGGGGCAGCCTGAACTCCTCCACAGCACCGCCACGGCCTGGGCTGTACTGGCCGCAACAACAGACGGCCAGGAACAGCCATCGGGGCGAAAACGCAAGTCGCTCGCCGCAACCGGAGCAGACCACCTGGGAGCCCGCTGCGGGGGGGGGGGGTGCTTGAGGAAACAGCGTCAACAGGCCTCAGGTGTCTACAGGGCCACGGGGGGCTCTTCCTCCTACGTTGCGCTCTACTTACCCTTTAGATCTAGAGGATCCGAAGGTCCAAACCGTCCCACACAAGGCTGCGGACTTGGCATCTCCTCCCACCTCACACCCCGGGTTCCGCCAGGTAGGGAGGCCAAGCGGTGAACAGCTCCTACTTCACAGGCTTAGAAGTGTCCTGAGGGTCATTCTTAAAGGGACCCATGCTCTACCTGATGAAGCTACTCAGGTTTGGACATCAAGGAACTGGGGGCTGAAACAAAGAAAATTGGCCTCAAGTTCTGTGCTGTGGTGTGGACTGCACAGCCCTGCAGAGGAGGTCCATGGCCCAGGACCTCCCACTTGGGGTTCCTGCAAGGGCATTGAGGGTTCTCCTTGAGGCCCTTCTGCATAGCAGTGGGCACCAGGCCTGGAGGCAAACTCCAGCACTTTCCTCTCACAGGCCCACAAGATCCTGCACTCTGCACAGGCAGAACAGTGTCCTACCCAGGCCACCGCCTTTATTGTAGTTAGAAAATGGCCTGCAGGGTGTGCGTCCTTGTGTCCTGCTAACCATGTCCACTTTTCGACTTTGGGCACTGTAGGTGGAGTTGTGACTACCAACCCATAATTCAATTTCATGGACATCACTCTTGATTAAATATCATGCATATTACTACCCTCTTAAAATCTATAATTGCAGAGAGAAATCCTGAATATGGTGATAAAAATGAAATTGAATGTTACTCTGTAGTCTGTTTGCATAGAGCACGTGGTTTTTACCATTTAAAAGATACGCAAAGATTATGTTCCTTGAGTAGACATGGGAGTTCAATGTTTTACATAGGCTGGACTTAAAGCAAATGGAAGACAAATGCTGGTAGTATTTGTGACAGAAATAATGCTGTTAGTATTAGAAAGCATCCAGGAACACTGAAAACATGCTAACCAGTAAACCATGCCCACAACCTAGAAACTAAATTCTCTTATGAAGAGTCCAGTTGCCAAACTTTAAGTTCTAGGTACTCCCATTTAATTAAACAGGCACCATCACACAGTCTGTAAGAGCTAGTGCACTGGAAGAAAACCAAACATGTGGAGCCATGTTTTCATTCTCTGAACTGTGATGTAGGAGTTGTTCTCAGAACATATTCAATTAGGAGCTACCTGTTGACCAAGAGTTAGGGAATTTGCACTGTTTATTCCACTTATAAATGAATCATTCTCATTAACAATGTATAAATGTTAGAACTCAAAGGGTTTTCTCAGTTATAAAATACAGTAGATAAAAAGTGGTGTTCATTGCTATTATACTTAAACAATTAAAAGAAAGTAGGTTGTGTAGGAAATCTAACTGAAATTACCAGCAAATAGTAACAATTACCTGAAACATTTAGACAAAAAGAAAAGGCAACTCTTTCATCTAGATTTAATAGGAAAATTACTGAGATTACTGCACATTTTCAACACTATAATATGGGTGCTTAATAGATGCAGTAGATGGTTACAATTCTAGATCTAACAGGACTCTTATGAACATTTAGTCCAAAAGTTATGAACTTAAAGCCCTATACAGGTCAAATATTTATAAATGTAGAGATGGAAGGAATTCATGTCTTCTCAATGCAAGCACTATTCAGCTTAAGATTCTTGTTGCCATATGAAAATGGGAGATTACACATTACAATCTTCTACTTTTTTAAGAGAATACAAAAATCCAGGTTTTTATATGTACTCACCTACTAAACAATGTACAAGCCAGTTTTGACTACCAACCCATCATCTAGTTTCAGCTTCTGGTATTAAGAGTTTTAAACCTGAAATTCCTCCAAAGAGTAAATGGCTTTCCAAGGCTACATGATAATTAACAGAAATTTAATTTAATATTTTCACATCTGAAGAATGTGAAAATATTTTCACCCAAAATAGATAAAAATGTATTTGATTATATTTACCGAGTCCTCAAATATAAGCCTACTTGGCATAAGCTTTATTAAATAAGAAGTTGATATGAAAGGCACACATGGTGTACTGATTGATTATTTTTTCAATTTAGTAACTTTACTGGTACAATTTGTGGGAGAAGGTGATGACAGGTGAGGGATATGTCAGCTCTATGCTGGAGTAGATTTTTTAGTAGCATTTTAAATCAGCGGTGACCAACTTTTTGGTTTCCCTGGATCACATTGGAAGAAGAATGGTCTTGGGCAACACATTAAATATACTAACACGAATGATAGTTGATGAGCTATTAAAATGGTTGTGAAAAACAGCTCATAAGGTTTTAGGAATTGTGTTGGGCTGCATTCAAGCCTTCCTGGGCCGCACGTTGTACATGCCTGTTTTAAATCAATACCTTCACAACCAAATCATACAGGGTAAATTAATCACTTCTCTGGTCTTAGTTATCAGGTAATGTCAACAGTCCTTCAGGTTTCAGAGCTCCCTTCTTACAGGGGTAGGATACTTGCCTTCTTGATGAACACCAAGAAAAGAAACACAGTATATATTCATTCAATTGTGTTATGGGATAACTAGGCTGAAATTCTTCTGCAATTGTCCTATGATAAACTGCACCTAGAAGTTCAAAATAACAAATTTAGATAGGCATTTTTGGGATTTCATCTGGTTGTTGAGTATTGCCTACTAAAATACTGTATTTCAGATTCCTTAGGAAAAATGAGAGTTCATTGACATAAGATTTATGAGAATAGCTCATAGACTCAATCATCAGAAATGCTATGCTTAAATAGTAGGCATAGATACCTTGCCATTATCTGGCTGATGCCTTTCTGCACTATATGAAATGCTAGATTGGAGGATGTGCTTTTTTTTAAAGATGAATACTGCTCCAGGTGAGAGATGTTGCATGAGGTTGTCATTCTTTTAAAAATTTGGGGTCACAACTCTAATTAGATGTATACAGATTAAGTATTTCATGACTCTGTCAGCTTCTATACCCTCTTAGTGGTAGAAGCTCTATAAATAATTAAACTTGGTCTTGGTGATTTTGACATGTGAAGAGAAGGGAATTTTTACCTTTTATTGTTTTCCTGAGCGTCAGTGTACCAAGACCCAGTAACTGATAAGATGGTTAAAAAATTTATCTTAAAATCAGAAGTTTTTTTTAAATTAAAAAATTACTTTGGGGACATTTTTCATTACTATCAAAATGCTGGGAAATGTCTTGAAGGGTTTATTACCAATAACCCTTGGCCTTATTTTTCTTGAAATATTTTTTCCAGATTATAGTGTAATAAATACATGTAATAATAGCAGATTACACTTAGAACCTACTTTTCCTATTTCCTTAACAAAGCCCATTTACAGAATAAGTATATTATAATATATAGAGATCCTTACCACTCTGAACTACCAAGAGGTGGTTGCCCATACAGAAGGGAGAGGTGAGACAAATCTTGCTCAACAAACTTCGTACCTTAAAATGGACAAATTAAAGTGGTTCCATGGGGATAGTTTCAAGATCTTTGAGAAAGGATTAGACTCTAACTTGCTAAAGGGACTAACTTCCTGGGAGGGTTGCTGAGAGGTATCATGGCTCTCTGTAGTCCACAGATACATTCTTATAATAATTGAGAACTGATAGGTAGAGGATAGGAAGTAAAACTCTACAAAAGTTTGTCAGAGTAAAATACTTTCCTGTGTTGAATGTAGCTGTCTAGTAGCTTTTCAGGGAGGTGCTTAAATTATTTCCATTTTAATGTTTTAATTCTGAAGTGGCCTTGGAAGAGTCTCCCAACTTTATCTATCTATCTATCTATCTATCTATCTATCTATCTATCTATATCTATATATATATGACCTAAGATGATAATGTTTAAATTTTTATTTTATTTCCTCTAAATATTGAGAGCCTACTGTGCCAAGCAGTGAAGACAACCACCCTGTCCCGTGGAG
The DNA here is from genome assembly GCA_004026885.1 of Lyroderma lyra. Classification (NCBI taxonomy): domain Eukaryota; kingdom Metazoa; phylum Chordata; class Mammalia; order Chiroptera; family Megadermatidae; genus Lyroderma; species Lyroderma lyra. The sequence goes on along the minus strand of PVJL010009004.1, from coordinate 43,298 downwards.
TCATCATTCCAGAGGGGAAGGGCAGACAGGAATAAGCAATCAGATGAAAGAAAGGGTATGTAGGTTGTGAAAATAAAAGAGGACTATGTCCTACTGACTGGGTGGCAATATTAGATACAGTGGCAAGGGAAACCTGTTCAGAAAAAGACACTTGAACTGTGACACAAATGACAAGAGTGGCCCCTATGAAGACCTGAGTATTCCAAGCAAAAACAACAACAACAAAGTTAGCACCAAGTTCAGACAATATTTTGGCTGTCGGAGCAGTAAGAACTTATGGCAGGACCACACAAATGAGGGTAAGAATGGTGTCATGATGAGCTCTGAGATGTAGAGGGAGAAAGGAATGGGGGTGGTTACCTGCATTAGGAATGAAACTTAGACTATATTCTAAGAAGAAGTCATTGAAAAACTTTTAAGGGCAAGAGCTATATGATCTAATTTGCATATGAAGACCATCACTCTGGGTGCTGTAATGAATGAATTATAAGAGGGAGCAAGAGAGGAAGCAGGGAGACTGGTTGCAAGAATCTAGGCAGAAGATTACAGACATAGTGGAGATGAAGAAAAAAGGATGGATTTGAAATACCGTCCTGTCTGTTAACTGGAATTCAAGCAACTGCACTCTCAAGCAACTGGCAGTTTTTTGCTGTTGCTTGAGTTTCCGTCTACTTACATTTATTCAACATGTACCAATCACCATAGGTGCTGGTTACAGAAAGTCTACTATATTTTGGAAGTAAAGCTAAGAAGACTTGCATTTTGGTTATAGATTAAAAAATGGAAGAATCAACTATTTTTCATCACTTCTCTGTAAGACTCACTGTATTTTTGTCCTTATTACTGTTAAAATTATCTTAATAGCATGTTAAAAAGCAATTTTAAATGTCAGTTTTATTTTTAAAAATCTTTTCTGTGTATCCCCTGATATGTGAGGATGATGATAATTCTCTCATGGTAATTGAGTAAGTGAATTATAAGGCAGATTCTGAGAAATTGTTCTTAGTTAAAAGATCTAATAAAGCTATAAGTCATCCTATTATAAGTCGATTACTTATTTCTGGTCTCTAAATCTGTACTGTCCAATGTGATAGCCACTATCCACAAACAGCTATTTAAATTTGAAGTAAAATTAAACATTTAGTTAGCCACATGAGCCACATTTCAAAAGCTCCATTGCTGGGGACTTGCCTCAGCATTCCAGTGAACTGTACCTGAAGTGGGGGGGGGGGGTGAGGTTTAAGGAAAAAAAAAGAGAGAAAGAGACAAAGAGGGTCCGGGAGGACTGGAAGCATTCTTAGCAACCAGCAGCGAGTTTATTTTTCCACACCAATATATAGCTACAGCGCAGTGCAGTGCAGCAGAAACACATATGCATTATCTCACTCAAAGACAGATCATAAACTATCCTTAACTCTCTACCATTAACCTACAGGTTAGAGTAAACAAGAAGGGGTCAGTTTCTTAGGGCAATTTCTTCCATTAACTAGATAGTCATATTTCTTTAGTGTCTCCCAAGGAACTGGCCATATCAGCCATATTCCTCAGTGAGCAATAGGCACCCTCCATGTGCACAAAGGAACATTACAAGAAGCAAAATAAGTTATGCTTCCCTAAAGCCAGCCTGCATGACTCCCAACACTCCATAGCCATATGTGGCAGTGACTACGATATTGGACAGCACAGGCTAGACTCAAACATTTCCATCATGGCAGAACGGTCCATTGGAGAATATTTCTCTAAAGAGTTATTTTTGTTTGTTGGATTTGGATGTGGCCATCCATTAGCATTTGTGAGAGGAGGAACTGCATTATCAAAAATTGTTTTGTGGATGAAAACTCATTTGATGGTAAACATGAACTAAAAGAATTGATCTGGAAGAATTTTAGGCAATGTAGACTATTTTATAGCTTTCCTCACTTTAGAAAAGGAAAAATTGTATTTTATGAGCTACTTTATAGCATTATGAAAGATTTTAAACTTTTCAAGAACATCTTTTTAAAATATGAAGTTCTTATGTATTCCCCTTTTTCATATGTAATTAAACTTAGCTGTATTACCTGTAATTTAAGGTGACTGTCTTTTACATTTTGCCACTGATGATACAATATTACCTCAAAGAAATAATTTTGGATCCTTTGAAATGAAAGGAAGCACTCTAAAGTTATTGCCACAGATAAAGTTTTTCAGTTCTGAACCATGGAAGAGAGAACAAGGTCATCAGGACCAAGACATCAGAAGCCTCGGTGTCCTCACTTGTACCAAACAGCCCCACAGAAATACCATAAAAAGATTAAAGGAGTTTAGTCCTCTGCATTTAGACCTGAGGAATATTTCTTAGGTTCATAGGTGGTTAAGATTGTTTTCAATACTAACCCATTGAATCTATATGTGTAGGTATTTTTTAAAGACTGTCAAAATAAATAGTGATGGTTGTTTAATTCATAGGGAAATTCTTATGCTAGAAAAAGATATCTCTTTTCAGTGGAAGTTTTCATACAACTTAAATGCATTTGAAAACTATATGTTAAAATGATGATTGAAAATGTAAGGTTTTGAGAAAAGAATTTGACTTTTCTGGGCACATAGGTTATTTTAGAGGAATTCCTAGTATGAAATGTACCTAAAAATTGCTCTACAGCTTAAGTCTGTGATGTGTGATGTGTAGCTAAATGTGCCCTAGTCTTTGTCATGAACTAAGGTAAATGCACTATTTGTTGAATGCTGGGGCTTGTACTAGTTACTGGGGATACGGCAGTAATGAAAAAGCCCTGCCATCTTAGAGCTTATTCTGGCAGGAAAAGAATGCAGCAATAAATAAGTAAAATCTATAGCACCAGAGTTAGTAACACATGCATAAAGCAGAATGAAGCAGTGAAGGGAGATGGGAATGGTGGAGGTGGGAAAGAGTGTTGTCTAAATTAGGGAATGTAAGGACAGTCTCAAGGATAGTAGTAGTATTTGAAGGGAGGGAGGGAATGAGATGTAGAAGAGGTGATCCAGGCAAATGGGAAGGTGATGTGGAAATCAATAGGCCCTTTTAGGCTCTTGTAAGGACTTCCACTTTTATTCTGACTGAGGTGAGGAGCCATGGGAAGGTTTTAAGTGTGACATGATCTAATATGTCAAAAGGAGCATTCTAGCCACTGTGTAAGGAGTAGTTTGTAGCAAGACAAAGGTAGCAGCAATGAGATGGGTTAGGAGGCCATTGCAGTAATCTAGGCAAGAAGTGATGGTGGTGTGGACCAGAGAGAGAGAGAGCAGTAGAAGTGATGAGTAGTATGACTTTCTGTTTTATCTCTAGGTTTTATAGAATTGGAATGTAAGGATAAAAGATTAGACAAATTGTTTGACTAACATTACAATGCCATTCTAATTGATTCTTCTTGAATATGTCTAAAAATATTTTTTCCTTTAGCTGTTTTTAATTCATTTTTTTCTTTTGTATTCATGATTTGTATTCTTTTTTCACAAAATAAGTAGGTTTTGGACAGAGTTTATTTTCTGAAAACTTGGCTCATGTTTGCTATTTAGCTCCTATGCCGCCAAGTACTTTCAAGCAGTTCCCTGTTCATCTAGGCCTTGTGTCAATTTGAATCAGTCCGTTAAATTGCCTCGCAAACTTCCTGGTCTTTCTTACTGGCGTCAGTTGGAATTTTCATTTTCCTCTTCTCTTTCACATTCCTGCTTCATGTTAAGCCTTTCTTACTTACAATGTGCCTGAGTCTGGCCCTCATATAAACTATGGGTTCAACATGGTAGGACTAAGTGGAAAGGAAGAAGCAGGGGGTATTCTGCACAAAGATTCTTCCTTCCCTTTGCCTCCAAATAACTGTTCTCATCACCTACACCACTAGGCCCAGGTTTTTCTACCCACTCACCATGGATATGATTCTTCTTTGCATTCCTTAAGTGGACCAGGAAAAGGGAAGAGGCCAGAGTTGAGCTATCTATTAACCTGGTCTGTTACACAGATGTTGCTGGGAAATTAAAAAAAAAAATCTCACTCTCAGAAACCTCAAGAGGACAATTCTGATTCCAGGCAAAGAAGGAAGTTGGTCACCTGATGCAAAAAACGTTGATCATCTCTAGCTTAGACCCACCTCCTCAAGCCACACAACCTCTCCACACAAAAGTTCTGTTAGGGTCATGGGGCTCTGTAAGGCCTAGTCATATAGTCAGTACTGCAGAGAGCTGAGTGAGGGTTCTTGACAGCCTTTAAAATCCTAAACTACATTTCCCAGGGAAACAGCAGTTTTCAACAACTGTGTGACATAATCATAGGCACCATTATTATCTCTATTTTACAGACAGTGAAACTGGGGCACAGAGTAGTTAAATGAACTTGCCTGTTACACAATAGAGAAATGACCCCCTGGTTTTTAGATGTTTTAATGAATTTTTCAAACACAAAAACTGGACACAATAAACCTATCACCCAGATTCAATATGTTAAGTATTCTTCTTCATTTGCTTTCTTTTATCTTTACTGAAGTATTTTGAAGCCCATCCAGGATATTGATGTCATATTATACTTACACAATTCAGTGTAAAGCTCTGAAAATTGTGGACATTTTTATATATTACCACAATGCCATTAATACACTTAACACAGTTATCAATAATTTCTTAGTCTCACCAGATTTTTTAAATGAGTCTTTCAACAACCTTCATTTTCACTCTAAGAGTCTAAACTCGTGTGCACTTGAACTGTAACCACCATCACATTTCACATTATTGGCACACGATGCATATTTTAATAATTGAGTGAGCAAAGACTAGGAGAGCAGTCTGTAGGTGAAGTCTCTAAGTATAAGTACTTAATGCTCTGATTTACCTCAGGATCCGGAACTGATGACTTTAAAATAGGATGAAAGAAGAATGCAATTACGTTGAAATTCTTTCTCTTCTGGCTTAGGGTTGGCTTTTTGCATGTTTTGGAAAGATTTATCAAACCCATTTTATGATTTTGTGCTCTTTCACAACATGCTTTAGGATTGACAAAGGGGCTATTAAGTAGATTGTATCCTTTTAATGTTACCATAGGAATGGAGCTAACTTAATTTGAAGAAAAAGATGAAAAAAACTGTCTAACCAACTGAATGTCTTCCTAGTATGTTTTTATTACCACCTTTCGAGCAGTTGCATATTGTGGACATTGTGCAGGAAAGAACTCTATTTGCTTCTTTAGTTCACTAGCAGGTTCATCAATGAATAAATGAATGAACAAACTAAGTAAATAAAACTCAGGGCACAGATTTCCTCTTTAAGTAAAAATATTATGTGGCACAATTCCCTTGTGACTGGTATGTCTCCTGGCCTCAAATGGAGCATTTATTTATTGCCGTGGTTCAGTAGGTTGTATTCTAGTAATTGTTCCCTAGATGTTCTTTTCTATCACTTTTAATCATCTGAAACCACAATGAGCCAGTTGGTAGCTTATATTACAGTTTCTTTGGCTTCACCATATGATCTATAATTGAATATCAACATGATATATTTGAAAACTGTCATTGAATTTCCTGTTTTATTCTACATTTTAAAGTGAATTTTTTCTATATCATTTAATAAATAAAATTTTATATTCAATGGAAAAGTAAGTACCTAAGTACCTAAAAATTTATTTCCACAAATGCCTATCATATGCTACTCTAAAATATGCCACTTTTACTTTCTCCTGTAACTTTCAATAAGACCATTGTTTTCAAGGATGTGATTTCATTATAAGAAACAACATGAACTAAATGGGAGTCAGAACTGAGGTTCTCTATCTAGCTCTGCCCTAACTAGTACTGCAGTTTTAGACAAATCACTTTATTTTTCTCACCTATAAAGAGAAACTACACTATTGGATGATCTGACACATCATCCCAGCTTCAAAAGTATCAATGATTACATCTGTAAGGATAGTTTGTGCATATAATATTGATTCTACGGTAATAATATTACTATTTTATTGCTGCAAATAGGAATAATTTTTAATTAATTAATAATTTTAAATTGCTCTTCAGTGCATGTTTCTAACATTGCTGGGATATTTAAAAATTTTGTATAGCTGGAACTAAAACAAAACTTCCAGTAAAAGATCTTATGTTAACTTGTTAAATTTTACGAATATGCAGGTCATTAATTTTTCAATAATTTTAATGTGAATTAAGTTCTTATAATGGTAAAAAGCTATGTAAAGCTAAATTAAATTTCTAAAATCCCAAGTAGTGTATGCTCATAAAAATACAATATTTGAAAGATGCAGAGAAAATAAAATTTAAAAATTCTTCAGAGATAATTGTTTGTATTCCTTCTGCAAAATAGGAATAATAATCAGCATGTGGTTTTTCATTAATGCTATATCTTGTGTACTTTTTCTCATCATCATAGATCCTGTCTTGCACTACTTACCTTTTAGATATGTGAAAATCTTGAACATTGGTAACATCAAATGCTAACAAAGATCATGGAACTACAGTAACTCTCCTTCATTGTTGGAAGAAATGCAAAATGGTACAGTCACTGTGGAAGATAATGCAGCAGTTTTATACAAAACTAAACACACTCTTGTGATATGATCCAGCAATCGTGGTCCTTGATATTTACCATAAGGTGTTGAAAACAAATGTCCTCATAAAATCCTGCATGAAAACATTCTTAATAGTTTTATTCCTAATTGCCAGAATGGGAAACAACCAAGATGTCTTTCTGTAGGTGAATTAATATGTTAACTTTGGTACGTCCAGACAGTGAAATTATTATTTTATGCTAAAAGGAAATGAACTATCAAGTCATAAAAAGACATGGAGGAACCATAAATGCATATTATTAGGTGAAAGAGGGCAATCTGAAAATGCTGGATCTATCATTCCAACCATATGATATTTCTACAAAAAAGCAAAACTATAGAGGGGAGAGATGAATAGGCAGAGCACAGAGGACTTTTAAGGCAGTGAAAAGCTCTGAGATTATAAAGATGGATATATGTCATCAAACATTAGTCCAAACCCCCAGAAGGTACAACGCCAACAGTGAACACCAAGGTTAACTGTGAACTTTGGGTTATTATGATGTGTCAATGTAAACTCATTTTCAATTAAAAAAATACCATTGTGGAAGTGAAGTTTATGACGGTTATGCATGAGGGGGTCAGGGGTAAATGGGAAATCTCTATACCTTACTCTCACTTTTTAAAAAAATTTTATTGGGGTGATATTGATTAGTAAAAATTACATAGGTTCCAGGTGTACAATTCTACATTACATCTTCTACATGTTGTATTATGTATTCATCACCTAGAGTCAGTTCTCTTTCCATCACTATATGTTTTTGTCCCTGTCTCTTCTTCCCCACCTGCCTCCCCTTACCATCAGGTAACTACTAAATTATTGACTGTGTCCATGAGATTTGTTTCTTTTTTGCTTTCAATTCAATGTTAGCAGTCAAAGTAAATTTCTCCATCTCTTTCCCTTATTTTACCCATGCTCCCATCCTCCCTCCCACCTTAAAGAAGTCCCTCTAACATTCTTTGTAGTACTGGTTTGGTGGTAATGTATTTCTGTAGCTTTTTCTTTTCTGAGAACTCTTTATCTGTCCTTCAATTTTGAATGTTAGCCTTGCTGGATACACTATTCTTGGTTGCAGATCCTTGGTTTTCATCACATTGAATATTTTCTGCCAATCCCTCTGGCTTGTGAAGTTTCTGGTGAGAAATCAGCTGAGAGTCGAATAGGTGTCCCTTTATAAGTTACTACTTGCATTTCTCTTGCTGTTTTTAGAATTTTCTCTTTTTCTTTAACTTTTGCCTTTTTAATAATAATGTGTCTCAGTGTATTCCTATTTGGGATCATCTTGCTTGGAATTCTCTGTACATCCTAGATTTGTATGTCTATTTCCTTCACCAGGTTAGGAAATTTTTCAGTCATTATTTCTTCAAATAATTTCTTGATCTCTTGCTTTTTCTCTGCCCCATCTGGCACACCTATTATTCTGATATTTTTACATTTAATATAGTCTCAGAGGAATCTCAGTCCATCCTCCCTTTTGTGGAAATAATTTTGTAATGGACCTGGCTGGGCATTTTCTGGTTTTTCCTGCAAATCACAGCTTTGCACTTCTATTTTATCTAGTTTAGTGACTTTTATTCCATTCTTCATTTCAGTTAATGTCATCATTATCTTTCTCTAGTCCTTTATAATGGTTTGTAAGTCTTCTTTAATGATTGCTATCTCTCTGTTGAAACTATCATTCAATTCCTTAAGAATTTTTATAATCATTGCTTTCAGCTCTGTTTCTGATGGGTCATCTGTCTCCATCTCTTTAATATGAGCTCCTTTTCTCTGATTTCTCATTTTTGCAGCCTCTCTGGACCCTCGCTACTGCAGTTCTTTGGTGTTTGCTGCTGATACTGGGCAGGCAGAGGCCTGTGGGGTAGGGACATTTGCAGCTTTGTTTTCTTCCTGTGGCTCTGGGAATCATGATGGCAGTTTGGGTGTGATTACACCTTTCTCTTCTGGGTTTGCCCCATGCATGGATTCTGTCCTTAGCCTTGCAGTTAGTCCAGTATATTGTTCTTTCAGACCGGCTGGATGTAGGCTGAGAAATGCTCATGAAGCCCCCTGTCTCTTCCTCCTTCCCGGGTGGAGCATTCACACTGCAGCTCCTCACCGTTCAGCCACTCCCTCTCCTCTGGGAATCCAAGTGAAATCCAGCTGCTACATTTTGGGGACTGTCTACACCTCCTGGGGCCAAAATGAGGTGGTTGTGGTATCCCATGCCCCTCCTGTGGACCTCCTTTTCTCTGTCCCATGGACCAAGTGAGGTCCAGAGCATTCTCCCATTGCCTTCTTTCTCCTTCCTCCCCCAGCTGTAGAATTCCAAGCGGGGATCCATGGGGCTGAGTCCCTACTCTTCCCCTTATTTTTCCTTTATTTAACCCTCTGCCTGCCTGTAGGTACCTTAATGTGCTGAGTGGATTTTTTAGCTTTGATTGTGTATTGTGTAGAGGGTCCTTGGTTGAGGTATAGATGTTTTATTAGTTGTAATCTCCAGGGGAGTTTTTCAGAGGCCCCTCTCATTTTGTTGCCCAGCTGGTTATATTGCATTTAAAGTAAATGATTTTTTTATACCTTTTTTTGACATTTTGTTATATTGAACATTTTAAAATTTTCTACATACCCAATGAAAGTATATGTGATTTATTCATTTTTAAAAATATCCTGACATTCAAGGGCAACTATACATAGAATTTGCATAAAGAATTTATCTATCCCCCTGTCTTTTTTATTTGTTTGTTGTTGTCATATTTAGTGGGATATTCTAAATTGAGATATAATGGCATATAACATTGTATTAGTTTCAGGTGTACAACATAATAATTCAATACTTGTATACACTGCAATATGATCACAATAAGTCTAGTTAACCTTCTCTCCCCATTCTTTAAACCCAGTGCATTTAGTGTTTCATTTCTATGATCCCTATAAAGCAATAAATCTTAGTCGGGAAGCACATGTTGCCTTCTTCCCTGAACTTACACTGAAAAGTCATTTGTAAAGACAAATGTTACTGAAATTTGCTATAAATATTCTAAAGAAAATAATTTTTAAAGGATTTATATGTACACATATATGTTCTATACATACATATCTATGTATATATGACAACTGATTTTAAAGTTTGTAAGGAGAAGCAAAAGACCCAGAATAACCAACACAGTATTGAAGGAGAATAACAGAGTCAGAGAACTGACACTACCTGACTTAAAGACTTACTATAAAACTACAGTAATCAAGAGAGTGTGTTGTTGGCGTGATAATACGCAAACAGGTAGAAGACAATAGAGCACCTAGAAATAGAATAACATAAATACAGTCAACCAATCAATATAGTCAATTGATTTTTCACAAAAGAACTAAGGCAATAAAATGAAGAGATGATAGTCTTTTACACAAATAGTGTTGGAACAACAGGACATCCACATGGGAAAGAAATGAATCTAGATGCAGACCTTACACCCTTCACAAAAATCAACTCAAACTGGATCACAGACCTAAATGTTGAAACACAAAACTATGAAACTCCTAGAAGATAACATAGGAAAAAAATCTAGATTATCTAGGGTTTGGTGGTAACATTTTTATGCCTTAAACACCAATCAATAAAAAGAAAAATTCATGAGCTTCACTTCACTAAAATTAAAATTTTCAGCTATGAAAGATACAGTCAAGAAATCAAAAGAGAAGATACAGACCAGAGAAAATATTTGTAAAGGACATACCTGATAAAGAACTGTTAATCGAAATATACAAAAAGTCTAAAATTGAATAATAAGCAAGCGAAAACCCTGTTAAAAAAAAAGTGGGCTAAAGACCTTAACAGACACTTCATCAAAACAAATATGTAGATGGCAAATAAGCACTTGAAAAGATGTTCCTCTTCAGGGAAAAGTAAATTAAAACAACAAGAAGACAGAACTACACACCTTTAGAATGGCCAAAATCTAAAACACTGACACTACCAAATGTTGACACAAATGTGGAGCAACAGGAACTCTCATTCTTTGCTAGTGGCAATGCAGAATGGTTCAGTCACTTTAGAAGACAGCTTGACAGTTTCCTACAAAAGTAAACATGCTCTATATCATCCAAAAATTATGATCCTTGATATTTACCTAAAGGAGTTGAAATCTCTTTTAGTTCATACAAAATCCTGCACACAGTTTATAGCAACTTTCTGCTGAATTGCCAAAATTGGAAACAAGCCAGATGTTTTGTTCTTAAGTAAGTGAATGGATAAATAATCTGTGATACATCTAGACAATGGAATATTATTCAGTGTTAAAAAGATATGAGCAATCAAGCCAGGTAAAGACATGAAAGAACCTTGAAAGCCTATTACTAAGTGAAAGAAGACAATCTGAAATAGCTAAATAATGTTTGGTTTCAATTATATGGCAAAAGTGAAACTATAGAAAGAGGAAAACTAAAAAGTTCAGTGGTTGCCAAGAGTCCACACTAGAAAACAAATGAGTTATTAAGCCATGAAAATACACAGAGGAAACTTAAATGCATATTACAATGTGAAAGAAGGCCGTCCGAAAAGGCTCCCTACTGGTTTCAGTGTCTGTACTAGACTGCATTCCCAGCAACATGTGTGAGTTGTAATTGGTCTGCAGTATCTCCAGCTTACTCTGCTCCCTCAACTTCAGGGCTGTACTCATGCCTTTCCTGTTTTCTGTAACACCTTCTCCTCACCCTTCTTCTCCTAGTTAACTCCCAAATATCCTTACAACCCACTTTGAATTGATTAATTAGAGAAGGTTTCTCTGACTGACATAGTGTCAGATGCCCTGCGACATGTGACACTGTGTGCTTGTCCTTCACAGCACTTGGTCACTGTCTGGTTTCCAATAGAATGCTCAGTTTCTGTCACAAAGTAGGCCATCAGAGAGTATTTGGGTAAATCAATAAATTAATTAATGATTACTCTTGAAGCTAAATGTTAGAACAATCAAGCTTCTTAGGGAAACTAAGATTATTAATTTGGGTAATGTGACATACTATCAAAAATGTTATTTTTCATTTACATAAATTTTCTTTTCTCACTCTTATGATATACATTTCTTATTAGAGGTATACTATGTTTTGTGTTATACGTGGAATCTCTAGTTGGTTATTATTGGCATTTTTTAAAATCTGTATCCAGTTTTCAGTTTTTTTCCTACTTTACTATAAAATTTTAATATAAGAAAAGTATGTGTTTTATAGCTAAAATTATCTAAAACTGAAAGATTTTTTCTCTTTCTCATAGGCTATATATTTCATCACAAAACTGGGGAAGGTTGTTCAGATTTTAGTGGAAGAATATTTCTTGCTGAGAAGATATCTTCAGGGCAGTGCCCAGCCTTGAGTGTTCAACATGTTGACTTAGTGAACTGGTTTGGGAAATTTTTATCTTAAAATTTACATCTATAGAAAACTTAGCACTTACATAGTTCTTTCATATGTCATTTTGTTATTTATTCAAACTTAAACATTTTAAGGTAGTTATTATTATTACTAATACCAATTGAGTCTCAGGGACATTAAGAAATATTTCCATGGCCATTAAAATATCATGTTCCTGAACTAGTTGTTATAGCCTAGTCCTCATTCTTTAAAGCTTATGCGCTTTCTTCTATATCATGTTACTTTTCATTGTCTGTAAAAAACAGTCTGAAAGTGCTTAATTGGATTCTAAGTGAGTTATAAGGTAAAAATTGTTCTAGAATATTCCTTCTGCAAGCTTTTATTTTCAGTATTTATATTTTTATACACATATTTATTATTTAAAGAATCATTTCAAATTAGTTTTCTTATAGGAACTTCTAGAAATTTAGACTTTTTGGAGACATAAGCATTCTACATCAGCAAGGACATTTGTCAATACATGCCTCAGCAAGGTGGACCCTGATGGCAAAAAATTAAGCAGTAAGTTATATAGTCAGTGGAAAGGGGCTTCTATTAATAATTTACTTTTTTTTCTGAGAAATTATAAGATGTAATCAGAAGATTAATATTTTCTTTTCTAAAAAGAATGTATGTCCTGGAAATATCTTAACTGTGAAGTACAGTGACCCACACATGCCATTCCATGTCATAAATCTTTAAGACAAATAAAAAAAGTTTCAGGGTAATTACTGCTATTTAAACTTAGTTCTCTACTTGCCTTTGCTATAACATAAGTTGTATATCACCAGAGTTTACTGTAATACTGGTGTAAATGCTGCTCTTCTTTGCTGAAGAACATATTAATATTTCTATTTATATGTTAATTTATATGTTTAATGTGTCTATATGTTTAATATATCCTATTCCTCACATTTAAATGTGAATTTTAATGGTATTTATGATAAGAACTTGTAAGTTGGATAGAAATTAACTGAGAGAAAATGGATCTCAACATTGCATGCCATTTCTTGTCTATTTTCGAATATCACTGTTAAATATTAGAGCTAAATGTTAACAGGATTGTTGAGGCATGTGTTTCCCTTACAGAATTCAGCAGCTGTTTGAAGGAATACTGAGTACTAGTAGGCAACTGAAATGGCTGTCCTGTGGGTTTATGATGGAAGTAGTAACCCCAGCATCAAAGTCATCTCTCTCAAACTCTTCCACCAGCACCATGGAGCTCCTGAGTTTATGGGACAACAATATTCCTGGGAACAGCACCCTTATCACTGTAGTGAAACTGGAGCAATTTGTGAATCTGCACTCGCTTGCCCTGGATTTCTGTGTCTTCACAGCTGAGATGACAAGAGTCTTAACTCTTAGCAACCATGTGCCTTTGCAGCGACTGTCTCTCTGGGTCCACAGTGAGTGGATGATGCACAAGTCTCTGGACAACAGGCCAAATGATGCCTTGTCATGACAGAGCACCAGCCTTTGGGTCTATGTGATGGCATTTGATATCAAGAGTGAAGACATGTTTAAGGTTTTTAAACCCAGTATACTGCTAGAGAAGATTCATTTTGACAGCTACATCAGTAGTGTTACAGGAGCTGTTGTTAATCTTATATTCAGGCAGTATGACAAGTTCCTCCCTCAGTTAATGAATGATGTGATTGACAGGTCTGGTTTTCCAGATCTCAGTGACAACTGACCCAAAGATGCCTTGGTTTTCTTAGCATAGGGGTGCACAGAGCTCTCTCTTCTGGAAATTCATGGTAGGTGATTTTTGTTCATTATAATTTGATACTAATAATAGTACTTCTAAAACATTTTATGCTAATAGAAAGATAGCACTGGCATTTATAGTGTCAAAAAATCTTATAGCAAATTGATATGCAGATTTTTATACTTTTTAATGTTTATATATATACCTCTTACAAGTGGAAAGTCATATTTCAACCCCAAGTGTTGTGCTTGCAGTTCCCTGTTACTTTTCTTCCACCATAGACTGATGGCATTCCACAAAAATTTATCTAAGAAAACATACATATTTATATACCTACAGTAGATACATTTCTTCTAACCACAGATCTCCTAAAAGCATAACACAGGAGGAAGAGAACATAGGATTTCTTTCATGCTCACTGCTTCATCTTCAAGAGTCTAGGTATGGACATAATACTTTGAATTTTTTTTTTTTTTGTATGTGGGTAGCTCCCTGGCTTGGAATCAAACCAAGGCCACAGCGCTGACAGCGCCAGCGCCGAAGCCCCAAGCCACTACACCACCAGGGAACTCCCCGAATTACTTTTTTAAAATGGCAATACACTTATTTCTTACTGGGGTTTTCATCTTAATGTGAACTATTCTCATTTGGAGAGAGAGTTGCTATTCTGACAAATTAGAAGAACATTTTACTTCCATTTTTGGTACTTATAAGACATTTACAGGATCCAAAATAGGAAGTCTCTATAGACATCTTAAACTCTGTTAGTCATGTGTCATTATTTTTGAAATTATTGTTTAACCTTCCATTTTTGTCTTGCTTTCCAAGTTTTACTTTATATTTTGGTCAGCTGGCAGAGGTAGTAGCAAATAATAGGCCAATATTGAAGCTAATAAGTAAAATGAGGATTTTATATAGGTTAAAGAAATGTCAGGTTACTCAAAACTTAGTTTAATCCAATCTTTTCAAAGCATTTTTCTTCTTTTAACAAATAAGATGTTAGAGATGGCTAAACCCCTCCATCCATTCCCCTTTATTTCTTCCCAGAAGTAATTATGATTCTGAAGTTAGTACATGTTACTCCGTGACTTTTTAATACTTTACATATTTGCTACTGTGACAATTTATCTATAAAGTTTAAAGTGTCTCTTCATAACTTCAAACTATTGAAAATTGTTCACTAATAAAAAATACCAATTTACTGTGTATTGTTAATGGCTACATACATATGAAATAAAACATTTTTCTTTATGATACATCACTATCCAAAGCTATGAAATTAAACTTTAAATGTCTTCAATTATATTAAATGCAGTGATATCAGAATAGGATTACAGCATCATCCAATTTACTATATGCATGGTCATATTCTTGGAGATGGTATTAAACTTCTAGCTTTTTTTCCGGCTAAACAACCATACTTACTTTTTCAGTTCCAATATATATTTAAAAGAAAATGACCAAAGTGGTAATTGAGATAAAACACTACCTTATTAAATAGACAAAATAAAATGTGAGTAAGTGATAGTGCTTGTCTTTTGCTTATTTTTAGGGTTACACAATGTGGACACACAATCTCATTGCCATTGCTGGTTTTCATGGCTCTGATCTAAAAATGCTTGAAGTCACTGAAAAAAGCCTTGATTTTTGACAAAGGTGACCTGGCCGACCAGGATGTGGATCCAGTGCCTACCTTATTGAGCAGGTATCCCTGGGCCTGGGTCAAATCTGGCATGCAGTCATGAACATCTAATCTCTCAGTGTAGTTGTTAAACCAAATCATCACTTACAGAATGATGCAAAGCTTCAGTGAAGACATTTAGCTTGTTGAATACACTATTCCTGTGGTTACTTATGCAAGTCGGGTCTTATTATACGTTTTCAGTACTGTGAATTAATCCCTTTGTGCTGAGTGTGATCACTATTAGCTTTGTAGGATTATCTACTTCTTGATCAAGCAGTGAAGTCAGGTATTGGTTTAGAAGTTTAAAGTCATGGTGTATTGGGTCTTCACAGTTAATGAACTTGTTACTAAACCTTGTAGGTATACAACTGAAGGCCATCTGAGGTTACTGGCTGACTTTAGTTTTCATTGAGTTACTCTGACTTTTTGATGGTTTTATTCTTTGTGTGTCGGAGTTCCAAACTCAAGATCCAATATATATATATATATATATATATATATATATATATATATATATATATATTCATAGCCTATTGGATTTGTATGCAATGCACTACATTCACACATTCTAATAGCATTTCATTAATTTTCAGTTAATTGGAAAGGAGGTTAATATCCCAAATGAATTACCTTTATTTATTGTTAAATTTATGGGGGGGGCATAGATTTTTTTTTATTGTTAAATCCTAATAAGTTATCTTAAAGAGAAAAACCAAGCCTAACTTCCATTACAATATATAAAATGGGTATCACCAATTCTCATTCTGAATTTTGTATAGAACTAGCTTAGGGTATTGCTTAACCCTTTTTAAAAATGAATTTACATAAATGTCAATGTTCAAATTGTTTGATATTTTTAAAAGTATATTTGACATTATTTCTGTTTTATTGTTAGACTTAAGTGTGTTGAGATGATTAACTAGAATTACATAGGTATCAGGGGTATGATCTACAGTTCATCGTCTATGTGTTGCATTATGTGTTCACCTCCCAGTGTCAACTCTCTTTCCATCGCCGTGTATTTGACTTCTCTTTTCTCCTCTTCCTCCCCTTCCCTGCTTGCCCTCAGGTAACCACTAAACTGTTGACAGTGTCCATGAGTTTTTGTTTCTTTGTTGCTTTCAGTTTTATATTCCACACATGAGTGAAGTCATATATATGATTCCTGTTTTTTTCTGTCTGGCTTATTCCACTTAGCATGATGTGGTCAATATCCATCCATTGTTACAAATGGCAGTATTTCATCTTTTCTTATAGCTGATTAATATTCCATGTGTATACGTACCACAGCTTCTTTATCCAGTCATCTATCAAAAAGCACTTTGGTTTTTTTCCATGTCTTGGCACTGTGAACAGTGCTGTGATGAACATTGGGATGCATAAGTTTTTGTGGACTAAGGTTTTTGAATTTGGTGGGTAGATACCCAGAAGGGGGATTACTGGGTTATTTGGTAACTCCATTCCCAATTATCTGAGGAACCTCCACACTGACCTCCATAGCAGTTGTTCCAATTTGCGCTCCCACCAGTAGTGTGTGAGGTTTCCTTTTTCTTCACACCCTGTCCATCTCTTGTTATTCCTTGTCCTCTATTCAAACAGGTGTAGGTGTGAAGTGGTATTTCCATGTGGTTTTGATTTGCATTTCCCTAATAGCTTATGAAGAAGAGCAGTTTTTCCATATGTCTGTTTGCCATTTGTATGTCTTCATGAGAAAAGTGTCTGTTCCAGTCCTCTGCCCAGTATCAATAATCAAAACAGCTTGGTATTGGCAGAAAAACAGACACACAGACCAATGGAACAGAATGGAAAGCCCAGAAGTAAATCCACAAATATATGGACAAATAATGTTTGATCAAGGAGCGAAAAATATCCAATGGGGAAAAGAAAGCCTTTTCAGTAGATGGTGCTGGGAAAACTAGAACAACCATATGCAAAAAATGAATCTGAGCTGTGAACTGTCACCATATACTAAAATTAATTCAAGATAAATTAAAGGCCTCCACATAAGACCCAAAACAATAAACTGTATAGAAGAAAACATTGCTACTAAACTTACAGATCTAGGGTTCAAGGAGGACCTCTTGAACCTGATTTCAAATGCAAGGGAAGTAAAAGCAAAAGTAAATGAATGAAACTATATCAAACTAAAAAGCTTCTGAACAGCAAAAGAAACCATCAACAAAGCCAACAGACAGCAACCAAATGGGAGAAAATATTTGCAAAGAACACATCTGATAAGGGACCAATATCTAAAATATATGAAGAACTAGTACAACTCAACAATGAAAAAACAAACAACCCAATATCTGACATAATTTTATTCATCAGTAACATTATATGTTCAAGTCAGCATTTTAGTTGATCACTTCAAATAGTGGAGGAAGAAAGAAACTGTATTCCAAGGTAAAACCTCTTAAAAAGAAAATAAAAAAAGAGTTGTAAACACATATGCTTGCAAACAAACATTAGTCATAAAATCCCAAAAATATCACTGGATTTTTCTCTGTCAGTGCTCATGTCAGCTGCCAAAGAGTAGACTTAACTGAAGAAGTGCCCACATACTGGCAGAGGCTGGCCCACTGTGACAGCCAGATACTACTAGATTGTACTATTTCAGGTAGAATTTCAACCTGTGATGTGGTACACAGCTGTGCTATGGCTCAGTAGGCAACCTCAGAACTCTGAACAACAAACAAACGAGCAAACAAAAACCCCATGCACCTGTTTCACTGTGAATAGTGAATGTAAAGGAAGAAAGGAAAAACTGAAACTTGTTCTGTCACAGAGATGAGCTGCTATTATGCATGAAGAACGTTCCATGAAGCATGTTTTAAAGTGGGTTCCAACATTTTGGCTTCCTTGGGCCACATTGGGAAAAGAAGAATTTTCTTGTGCCACACATAAAATACACTAACACCAACAGTAGCCAACGAACTAAAAAAAAAAAGTCTGTGCATATTTTTGGTAGTACTTTAAGAAAAATTTATGAATTTGTGTTAAATCACATTCAAAGATTGTTTTAAAACCTTGTTATATCTGAGAGGCTTAAATACCAATATAACTGTTTCAGGGCAACTGCAGTACAGATGTGGTCTCTGTGAGACTTCCACCTGACCCCAGTTTTAAGTCATACAAATTTAATGTTAAAGGACACCCTGCAATGATAAAGTAAGTAGCCAACATGAGTGCCTAGCAGTGCTGGGACCTGGCTGCTTTGTAAGCTTTTGAAACACAATTGATGCAACAGGTGTCCAGATATGACTCTATTAATGAAAGAAGTTTATGTGTCATTTACAAATGGTTTTCCTATCTTACATTGAAATGACCTTTTGACAGGTGAGATCTATTTTGTCTCCAGTAAACACATACCATGAGGATTTTATATGTATGTCAGGACTGTAAATCCACTAACACAGTATATGTAAATGCCAGATGTGGTGAGGTTTTATTTTATAAATGTTATCAGATAAAATAACTCCTAAAAAAAAGCTGAAAGGAAACTATTTGAATGTTTCCACCTGGGTTTACCAAAATGGTGCTGAAACAAAGAATATACCATCAGACATATGGTTTATAACAAATGTATATTCTTTTAATCAATGAATAAAGCATTAAAAAGTGATAGTTGAAAGATATTTTATTGTATAAATGGTCTGAAAATTAAGTACACAAATTTTTTATTGTGTGTTCATGTTGATAGCACTGTGTAAAACACCATGGTAATGTTTCATAACCTTGATATGTGCCTGTGTCTACAGCTATGTTTGCATTGACATGTGGTGGTGTCTTGCTGAGTGGTGTTCATTATTGTTGTTGGTTGTATTATTGTGACATTGGAGAATGTTGGAGCTTGAATTAGGGCAACCAACAAACATTAAATTTCTTGTTAAACTTGGCAATAATGGAAGTGAAATCAGGGGCATGTTAGTCCAAGTTTATGGGGATGAGGCCATGATGAAGATGGCAGTGAACAAATGGATTAAGCATTTTTCTGAGGGGAGAGAAAGCATCACTGATGAAGAGACACCAGTGCAGCCCATAAAAAGCAGAACTGACAAGAACACTGCAGAAGTTCATTCAAGTGTGCGTCAAAGTCATTGGCTGCGTCAAAGTCATTGGCTGACTGTGAGAAACATGGCAGACCAAGTAAACATAGAGAAATAGGGAAATCTAGACTTGAAAATCTTGGCGTGAGAAAGGTGTGTGCAAAAATGGTCCTAAGGGAGCTCAGTGATAAAAGTAAAGGGAAGTCAAAGTTTGCCAAGACCTTTTGGACAGGCAAGATGATGTTTTGGGCCATATTATCACTAGTGATGAAACATGGGTGTACCAATATGATGCTAAAGCAAAGTGTCAAAGTGCACACTGGAAGTCAGCCAATTCTAAATGACCAAAAAGTTTCCATAAGTACAAATCAGGAGTCAAAATGTTGTTTTTTAGGTTTTTTTTTTTTTACTAACCTTTTTTATATGATAAGGATTGTTTAACATGAATTTGTACCAACTGGACAAACAGTCAACCAGGTTTACTATTTGGATGTGCTGACAAGCTGTATATAAAGACAAAAACAACTTGAACTTGTCATCAACAACTCATGACTCTTGTGTCATGATAATGCACCAGCTCACACAGCAAATAACTATTGGAAAACCTTCCCTACTCACCTGATCTGCCCCCCAATTACTTTTTTCTTTACCTGAAGATAAAGGAAATATTGAAAGGAAGACATTTTGATGACATCAGGATATCAAGGGTAGTACAATGACAGCTCTTATGGCCATTCCAGAAAAAGATTCCCAAAATTGCTTTAAAGAGTAAACTAGGTGCTGGCATCAGTGCATAGCTTCCCAAGGGGAGTACTTTGAAGGTGACTGTAGTGATATTCAATTGTGAGGTATGTAGCACTTTTCCTAGGATGAGTTTGTGAACTTACTGTCAGACCTCGTATGAAGTATGAAAACTTTCAGTGTTAAGTGAACTGCAATAATTCTTATGTTGTGTATAATCATATGTTAGCTCCTATTGTAATCTGGGCAGCAAAGCTTAATTCTGAGACATATCATGAAATGTCTTAGGCTGAATAGTTTGTAAAGATTTAATTTTTTTAACTTACTTACACAAAATGCCAGCCTAAAAGCAAACAATAGACTAGTTAGCATAAATCCAAATGTATTTTGTATTTAGAATACATTATCGATATGGTACAACTTAATTTATAGACTATAGGACCTTCTTATTTTTAAAAATTTCTACACTGGATGCAAAAATACTTCAATATAAATAGTTCATAAATCCCTATATTGCTTTAGTTCGAATTTGCAATCTTCTTTCTTGGTTACTTAGACAAATAGCTGTCATTTATGAGAAAGAAAATAGCTTATTTTTCTTCTTCCATCTTTCCTTCCTTAACCTTTTGAGACACTGACTCTTCAACACATCACCTCATCCTGGAATAATCTGGTGTTCACGAAGAAGTGTCACCATACCTACTGCCTCCTTCTCACATACATCCAATTCCTTTACATAGATCAACGTGTTTGTGTATTTAAAAAAACAAAATAGTACCTAAAATACTATATGAAAAAGTCTACTTATACATATATGAGTAACCTACAAGTGAAAGTTGGTATAGTAAAGTACTAAAGTGGGAGGCTTGACATCTGTTTTCTACTCTACGCTCTGACTCTAATGCTACATGAGCACAGACTCTTCCTTGAGCTCATTTTGTGATCTTTGAAGTGAGAGATTGGGCTTAGTTTTATCTAAAACTGATTCTTTGTCAAAAGTTTCAACTCTTCTTAGCCTAACAGCTTATAAAGTTGTACAAGATCATCTTCAAACAAATGTGTGAAAAAATTTGTAAACATAGCTTCCTAAACTATATGAAATTTCCATATGTAAAATTATTTTTCTTCCCCTACCACCCTAGGAATTAAAAAGTTAGGGATTCAGCCTTGGGGGTGCTGGTTGGAGCAGCTTGTTTTAAAGTATATTTTTTCTGATACAATTTTAACATTGATTAAGCTTTAAATGTTATACTATTTGGGTTTTATCTAAAACAAAGATCATGCAAACATTTACGTGGTACATTGCTTCATTTATAATTTCAACAAGTATTATCTTAGAAGATTTATTCAGATGTCTCTAACCTTAACAGAAGTCTAAAAAGTTAATCTGCATGAAACGAAATGTTATTTGTTACCTTTATAAAACTAACAAGTTAATTCCTTGTTTTGGATAAAACTCTAGCTTAGTCTTGTCTAATGTAAAATAAAGTATATCCACTACTTGGTATGCTGCTGATAGACTTATAGTCTTATGAACACTTGTTCAGAACTTCAATGGGGCTCACTGTTCTCTTTGTGGCATACTTCTTCAGTTTACTAACATTGCATACATAATTCCCCTTGAACCAAAGAGGAAAGACTGTGAAATTAATGGCTACTCATCATTTTCTTGAGATTAACAGAAAATAGAATTGTTTAAATACAACTAATGTGAAAAATTTAAAATCTCATGCACTGAAAGAAAAATATTTTTTAAATAGTTTCTGTGTAATTGCATAATAGCAAGACATCTAAAAAGACAAAAATATGTGTTTTTTACTGTTTTATTATTTTTTATGGTTTTGGGCTTTTGAATACTGAGCCCAACTCCAAAAGAAAGGGGTAAAATATATTTAATACCTGTAGATTCCAGCTGCCCGGCTGCCTGGCTGATCTTATCCTCTACTTTGAAAAGTTTCTCTCTTCCTCTAACCAGTCATTTTCTTCTACTATTAATTTCCTTAAAACAAAAAGTTTTTTGTTTCTTTCACTATATGTCATAAAGTAATCCATGATATATCTTTAAGTATATCATAGTTGCTTCCCAGAAAGCAATTTGCATAATACCATTAGAAACATCACATGCCAGGAAGAAAAGTGCCTGTGGAAACATTCCTGCCATGCAAATTAATATAACAATTTTATATTAGCATCTTCTCTAATAACAGTACTACTAATATAAAAATTTCTAATAACAGTACTGATATAAAAAGTTTTCTATATGAACTTATCATAAAGATAAGATCATCAAAGCTAATTACTAATAAAAACTATTATAACTATGTTATTTATCAAGACTACTTGTATATAGGAGCATTACATTATTAAATGAAAAGTCACTATTTCTAGTACTTTCAATAATAATAGCTAATTTATTTAGCCATTACTATGTGCCGCCATCAGTTCTTAGGTCATTACGTGTATTATCTTAATTACCACAATATGGGGATTCCCTGGTGGTGTGGTGGCTAGGTTTCAGCACTTTCAATGCCACAGCCTGGGTTTGATTCCCAGCTAGGGACCCCTCCCCCCACAAAAAAAAACAAACCCCACAATAACTCTACAAGAAGAGTAGTATTTAAAAAAAAAAGCACTGAGAAACTAAATAACTGTACCAATGCTTAGACCTAGCAAGTGCTGACTTCATTATTTACCCATATTGTTTCATATGGTATCATTAATAACACTGGTCCCTCAAAAAAATGCTTATTGACACACACATTTCAAGTCCTAACTATGGATGTCTCCCTTCTTCATGAACTCTGGGGAGAAACATAATAAACAACTGAGGAAGTTCTATAGGGCAGCAGTAAATGTTTTGTATTCTACACACTACATTACCTGTTGCTTAGAAAGCATTTCCCAGGTCAATTGTTTCACAGCTGTTATTAGAAAATAAAACTCATCTCCTTAGGAAAAGCATAAAAGTGTAATGGGCTTAGAGATGGAAGAGGACTGTTTTTATAGGCTATACAGAAAAAAAAAATGGCCAGAAATTCTCTGATACCCCTCCTATTGAGAAGTAAAGTCTTTTTACCTTGAATTTGTGTGGGGATATTCGTGATAAAAATTCCACTGTGAAATGAAGCCCAATGATATAAGAAAAACAATCCCATCTTGCACTTTACATACTTAAAGCAACATAAACCTTCCATACTATCTCACCTCTCTCCCATATTACATTTGAAAAAATGCTCATAATGTAACATATCAGTAGTAAAAACATCAATCTGGCATCTAGAAAATGACAAAATCTTAAATCACACTGCATGCAGGCAAGAGTTTTCATCTAACATTGTACAAGTACTTTCAACTCTTAGTATTCACTTTGAAGAATGGGTGGCATAATTCATTGAATTTGATTAATGAGTACTTTAATTTAAATGTAAGAATGAAACACACAATATTGTTTTGAAATTCAAAGCATTACAAACTAACGAATGAAATCACAATGTAAATAACACGAAGCTAGGATTCTGCTCAGCTTCCCATTCTTGCTTTCAGTACCTACATAAGCTTTTCCTTGAAATTTTAAACAATACTCATTAAAATTTTATAATCAATCATATTTTTTTTCAAAAGATACATTCCAAAGAACTTCTGTCATTTCAAATGACTCTTTTATGTCCAAATTTTACTCACAATATTTTTCATTCTAACCCAAAAAGAAGAGCTCATTCCTAGGTTTACTGATACAAACCGTGAGGCTACTCTGTAGCTCTATGTCATGTAGTCAAGTTTATTTCTATCTTATATCCTCAGCAGTCCCAAGTGGCCCAGAAGTTCATGATGAATGGCACATTTTTAAACTCTGAATAGAATCCAAAGGATGATTAAAGTATACAGCTTACAGTAAAAGAAGTTAACCAATCACTCAGCACCATGATGTCAATGGAGTATTAATATTCACTACCAGTTTCAAAATATATACAACAGAATCTCACTATTCCTGGTCTTAATACTTATATTTTACAAAACTTGCCACAAACCCCAAATTAGTGAATACTCCTAAGAAAAAAACAGGATAACTTTCTTGTGAGCCTCTGATCACAGCATTTTCATGCATCAATCAGGACATAACATTTTTATGTATTTCTGTTTAAAAGTACCTTATTTAATATACGTTGTTGATTCATTAACAATGAACTCACAATCAGCAGCATTATAACGAATGCCTGAACAAAGAGTGTCTGACACTGCCTTCTGACACTTAGGAACACTAGACAGCACTTCGACACTACACATGGGTCAATTTTAAACAGCAAAATCACCAACAGTAAGTATAAAAATGTGGCACTATATATACTGCAAAAAGGACAGTTATTTAGGGAATGAGAGCAGAACAAGAAGGCAGAGTGGCACCTTCTTTGACCTTCATGGGAATGAGCACAGTGGGCATTTCAAATTTTTCACCATTCTAGCATGTCTACAAATGACCACTAAAGTTCCATGAATATTGATTTTGGGGACAGAAATCAATTTTCACAAGGAGGCAAATTTGCAAATAGACTACAGATAACAAAGATCAACTGTAATACCTTTCATTACAGTTGTAAAGGGGCTTAAAAGTCTGTTACATTTCTTTTTATGATAAAAATGTGCTATAGAAATGTTTGAATATTTGGAGTCTCCAAATACATATCTCAAGGGCCTCCCGTGTACCCCTGCAATTTGGCATCAGAATACACATTCACACAACCTTTCCCTCTAATATATAAAGGCACTAAACATGTTTATTCATGTATTTAACATATATTTATCAAATAACCACCATATGCCTTTATGGCACGACCATTCCCCTGCCACAAGGCAGTGACTCAGGATTCACAGCTGAAATACTGGACATTCTCCACAGAAATTAAACTGTTTGAAACAAGCAAAAGCTGCTAGTGTGAATGGTGGTGTCCTAGATGAAGCCCTCCTCATTCTGGTATCTGGAGGGCTAAGTGCCGGTCAGCCGACTCCTTACGGGCTCATCCTAAGGCAAAGCCTGTCAGTCACAGACTCCCTGTCTCCACCCTGCCCGCGCACACACACAGATTTCCCAGCCTGAATCCTCACCCAGGAGAGATCTAGCAGGAACAGTCTTTCTCACATGAAGATATAAACTAGAGTGTATGATTTGGTCTGATAGTGAATAATACTTAAGTAGTAATGATAATGATATGAATGCTATTTTTTGATTTTCAAATTTTAGATCGACTTTGGACCAAGTATAGAAGATAGCATATGCTTGTAGGTATAATATAATTCTCAGCAATCTTGAAAATATAAATGCATAGCTAGGAGAAAATAGGATTTTTTCAAGGTAAGGGAAGAGGGAAGATGGAATAAAGGAAAGGGTACTCATAGAGGTTTAAATATATTAAAATTACAAAGGAAATGATAACAGCTTTGATTTGGATAAATATCCAACATGGAGAGGAAAGGAAAATGGGGATGGGAATAGTCTAAGTGTATTAAGTCCTAATTTTTCATCTTAAGGAATCAACATAGAAACTGATACATTTCATAAGTTGCATTTATAAATCAGAGATTAAAGGCATAAGCCTATATTCTACATTCTTTGTAGAGAAATTATGTAAGGGGAAAATTAAAAGGCAAAGTAATTAGGAAGTTTAACTGGGGATAAAGAATAAATGGGGGAAAACTTGCTATTTATCCTAAAATACTTTTATCTGACATATTCCCATTTGGTAATATTACTTTAATAAGAATATTTTTATAACCAAGTATGTTCATTTATTCTGGAATGCCAGTCCTCAGCCCGTATCCAGTCTTGTCCTCCGTGCTGTTACCCAGTGGCCTCCCTGACTCCTCTCTGAGTTCGCTTCCTCAGTTTACCGCTCTCTCTATTATGTTTGATTCGCTTCTCCTCTCTCCTTCTCTTCTATCTTAAGCTTGGGCAGGTCTCCCCTATCTTAGGGCAAACAAAAACATGTCATTTGATTGGAATGTTCTGTGTCATTCCTCTTCTGTTTCTCTTCTTCCTTTCACTTGCCATCTAAAAAGTATAGTGCTTATTTCCCCCTGAAATCTGGCTTTTAAACACCACGTGTAACAATGCTTTTACAGTCCTCATTCTACTTCATACTTTATCCAAGCATTTCAAATGGAGCCTTTCTTTTTAGCCCTTTTGTGTTCTTAGGTGTGGGTAAGAACAGAAAGGGAGTCGAGACACCTCACTAGAACAGTGTCCCACAGAGCACCTGGGGGAATGCTGGCATGAAGTGCTCCCATTACAAACGCATCAGTGCTTTGTGCAAGTGTTCAATCTGCTGTCTTGTGGCACTGAGGAACAAAATCCAAGTAAACAACTTAAAACAATAAATCTCTCAACGTAAGTATTATAATATTTATTAGCCTTTCATAATCAAATTAATGTGCAAGAAGAGTTACAATACAAACTTGAGTCAGGGAAACATTCTATGAATAAACACACTGAATCCAAAGCTCAGAATGATGACACACAGCCTCAGTATAGTTATCCTGTAGTAAACTTCAACATTCCCCCACCAAAATCAGTGAATATCTTACAAATGAAGAGAAAAATAAAACTGTTAAGAAAACACTGAATGAATTAAGACGTCTAAATTCTGAAACTTACCATTAAACGATATTCTGTTTTTTTTTTTTTTAATACAATCAATTTTGCTTTTAAAAGTATACTTATTTGTTGTGTTAGGTCATTCATTTCTATATGCAAAAAAAAAAAAGGGCACATTTGGGTAACATAATTGAATGGGAAAGACCCCTATAAAGCATTAGTTGTGAGCTTCAAAGCTATTGGGAGAAATTAAAAAAATAAAACAAAAACCAAAAAAGTAACTAACGGAGCCATAAATGAAAAAACTAGCTGATTTTATTAATATTATCAATGCCAAAAGTCTTTAAATCAATTAAAATTTATTTAATTAAGAATAAAGCTACTTCTACATTTGTCTTCGACCATAGTAAATACAATTCTGGGCATAAAAACACAGCCTTAGGAGTTTAAAACATCCCCAACTGTAAGATTACATATAGAAATCTCCCATTATTGTTTGTGTGATAGTTGATTTTAAATCAAATTAAAATAATTATACTATCTAGAATAAATTAAGTGAAAATAATTTACTCATAAAATTCATTAAATAACCTTTATTTACAAATTACCACCCTGACAATTGTTATTCTGTTAAGTTTCAATTTGAGCAAAAGTATAAAGACTGAAGTAACAGCTGTTACTTATACTGAAAATGAAAGAGATGTCAAAATTTATTTTCGAAGAAAGACCAAAAATATTGTCAATTTTCTTCTTGTGGTTCTGGATGGTCAGTATAAGACTCATTTGAAGAGGGAATAAACTGTGATGGAAACTCACTTCTACATTCAGGATGTAGGGGAGTGGGGAATCCAGCTGATGGAGGAGGATAATGAGGAAATCCTCTCAAATCGTAAACATTTCTCAGTGTTCAAAGAGACTGAGAAAAGAAAAAAATTTTTTTTTTACTTTAAGCACCTGTACTGCAGTCCTAATGAACCATTAACTTGTAATTTTCAGTACCTATTGTTAGGTTTCAGCTAGCAAAGATGTCATGGGAGACTAAAATTAGTCAGGAGATAAATTTAATGGTGTATTTGAGCAGCAAGAGGTGAGGCAAAGGGACCATAACTCCCTGCGTAGGAGGAGAGTTGAGGATTTATGAGGCAGTACTAACAAGGGAATGTTGTTTAACACTTTTATTGTCTAATAAAAATCTAACAGCGTAACACATTGAAAAATAATTTTTTCAAACTATATAAAATTAATTTTAAAAAACGGTTTCTTGTAAAATAATTTTCACCAGAATTAAAATGAAGACCACCGACTCCAAGTATTAACGTAATATTATACTATAACATTTACAGTTATATCAAACACTGTCTTAAAATTCCCCTTAAAAAACTCATTTTAATTAACCTTAAATTACAATGTGGGAGAATAATAATGAAATAGATTACCATATCAGGCAAATAACAGCCTTTGGCCAAGTAATCATGTATTTATCACTGGTAATCATGTATTTATTCCAACACATACAGTTCTAAATGAATATGTATGGATATAAAAGCAATTAATTATTTCATTATTTGCAGTGAAGCTATGATAAAATTTTAACAAATTAAAAAATTAGTCACCACATAATAGGAATTTTACGATTTAAAGAAGAAGGAGTGAATGAAAACAATGTAAGAAAAAGATTTCAAAACATAATTTAGCCAGTAATGTTAATGTGAAAACAAAATTGTAATCAGTTTTTACTAATTGTCCTAGTAACAAGTTTCTATCAAATAAGATAGAAATAATTTCAATCTTCACGTGAGGCTGCTGCAAAAAGCCAATGATTTTCTTGACAAGTGAAACCCAGACATCCTTGGACATTACTGAGATGAATCGGTGGAAGCTCCATTACAGTCTATTGATGGCTGGCTGCTTTCCCTATTGTAAAAGTGATGGTACCCTTAAGGAACATGAAAAAAGTTTCCCTCTACTAATGCATTACTGCATGAAAAGGACATAGAATTAATATCTCTGATTTCCTCTATATAGTACATATTAAGTTTAAAAAATAAAATGGCATACTTGGAAACACCAGACATGGTAGCCCGGAAAGTACCTTTGAGGCACAGCAGGTGGCGATGCTTCCAACACACCTCCCAGAGGAGGCTGGGGGAAAGAGGACCTCTTCCCACACAGGGAACTCTTGCATCTGCTCCATACCACAGACCTCTGATTGGAGCATGGGGAGGTGCCCCAATCACTCCAGGGACAGAGGATTCAGCTTCCATGCAGACAGATGGAGCATGCACACTGGAATTCTAGAACACATTGACATGGAGGTCACTAAACCAAGAGCAAAATTTTTCATCGTGTTTCTGAAAATCTTAGGTTTCAAAGAAAGCATGTAGGTGCCCAAGCAGAAAGCGGTCTATGAAAGTCTCAAGAGGTTCCAGAGAAAGAGTCAAACACTTTTCTATAACTGATGGATTTCTGCCATCACAGTAACTCAACAGAAAACAGCTTTAACCAACCAAGGAATATTCTGGCTGAGGAGATAACAAAGGAATAATCCAAGTCTCCCCAAATATATTCATCAACCAAGGTTATATTGAAAAAATTCAAAGTAAAATAAAAAGCTTATGTTTACATTTTCATCTCAACATATGGTGACCAAAACCAAAACAGTACATACAGTAAGTAAAAAGTTGCTTGAAAATATTCAAATAGAAATCCAAGGGGGCAAATCCAAATTCTTCTTTAACTGTAATAAACTATATCAAGCCTCCAGTCTGTAGCTGGGTTATAGTCTGTAGGTTGTACTGTAATCACCATCAGGTGAAATCCTGAAATAAAATAGCTATACTGCTAAGGAGGGTGTATACTTGTCAAATGAAAGAAATAGCTCTACCTCAATAACTAGATTGCTAGTTAAATTTGTAAACTAGTAAACCAAGAGATTACACAATTTCTAAAATAAGGATAATTTTCCACTTTCAATGCTTATACCAAGATCGTCCTTGCTTTCGCTGGGACCAGGTCCCTGGCGTTCCTTTGGTCATGCTTCTAGTGGCCCATCTAGACATGAAAGGTAAGTAAGAAAACACACATGACTCACCACTCCATCCCTAGAGAGTTGCAGATCACGAAGGACACTGACACTTCCCCGGCCCCCTTGGCAGCAGAGAAATCACCTTGACCCCAGCCACCTGTACTACTGCGACAAGAACAGCTTGAGGTCCTGGAAATCTGGGCAGACTCAAAGCTCTGCAAAGGCCCATAACAGTGATTTCCCAAGATTGCTCCCAGGCAAGTCTGATGCAAGCAGCATCATAAGGCCAGTCTAGGAGGCAGCATTTTTCTCTTTCCTTTGATCTTCCTTACTTTTCTCTCACCTTTTCTCCTTTCTCTTCTCCCTACCTCTCTTCATTTCTCTGCTCCTCCTTTTCCTCCCTCTCATCCTTCCTTAGTGTTTTCCTTTACTTTAGCATAGACTAACATTTGAATTTCCCACTGATTCTAAATAAATATTCCTGAACTTGTTTATCATAAAGTCATGCTTAATCTCTGAGAACACTCCAGCCATAGATCATCCAGACTCTCTGCTTCCTCTCTGCCTATACCTGAGCGACTTAGAACACGTGGGGGTAAAAGCACACACACAGCCATGTGGACTGGCAGCACACCAGGCTGAGAGATCTCCAGCTACACTTCCAGCTGCCCATGGCCTACCCTTCCTTCATATCTGCTAAGGCAGTTTTCGCCTCCACTATTTTAAACCTGCATTCTCCTCAAACCTAGTATACCAGTCACTGAGAAACCTCCCCCACTTTTGTAATCGGACATATAAATATTAACAGAGACGACATTCTGTGACCTCTCCTCCTCTTATCATGGAAAAGGAGACAGTCTGTCCCCCTCATTCTCTTCTCAGCATCACTCCCCTCCAGCTTCCTCGGGGATCTTCCTCTTCATGCTGCCTCCCTCTTCCCTTTCTGCCAGACCTGTCCTATCAGCAAGTCTCAACTACTATTTATCAATGAGACAGAAAAGAGAATCCCCTACAGCTACCTCTCTCCTTTCACAATCAAGAATTGTTCTCTATACATTGTTCGGAATTTCTCCCATTTTGTCCTTACAATAATCTGTTTGCAGTATCAAGTGCTCCACTGAAATAATTTCACCAAAGATCAAAAACAATCTCTTCATTTACTAAATTAAAATAGACATCTTTGTCTTCATATGTATATCATGGTGTATAATGGGCAGCTGTAAGTTCTCATCATTGTTGACTAGTCCCTTTCAATGCAGGACAATGGTCTTCATAAATGTCTACAAATCAGAGCCAGTGAAGAAAAATCTATGCTGGTGCTCCTAAAGCTGTCACAAGCATTTTGATGTGTGTAGCCTGCTTTTATTTCTCAAAGTAAAATTTAAAATTGTCCTCATCAATTTGGCTGTACATGTCTCAGATTAGTTCAGCTCTTCAAGAACAGCAGATACGTTTTTTAAATGTGTAAGCCTGAAGACCAGATTTAATTTGTGATAATACCATCAAGGTATAGCTGCTAAGTGTCTTTCCTACCCTTTATGGAAAATTATTATCCAAATCAGTAAAAGATAAACACTAACAAAAAGAATACAACCCACATACATACTCCCTGCTCTTTTAACAAAACTAGTAATACTGAAGCTCTAGAAAGTACAAGGAGGGCAAGTGACATAATTCCCCTGTAAATTATATCTCTGTGTTCTACATAGCATGAGGTTGGCTGAAAATTAAAATTCTGTGTTATTTTCTAACCTTCTCCCTGTTGGAAAAGGAGGCTGCACAGCTAGATAGCGGAATAGAAGGCTAGTGAACTCAGAGCACGGAGAGGTCAACAGGGGCCCTGAGAGATCAAGTACATTAAAGAGTAAAGAAGTGGTAAAAACTGAAACTGTTTTCATTAAGAGTATTTGTGGTTTTCTTACTCTTGCTTTTTAAGTTAAAATACTAAATGCCACAAGAAAACATTTACATGAACTTAGACACAATTAATACCTTTCTTGTTAGATTCATGAATATAATAATTTCTATGTGGTCAATCATTACCCTGATGAATATTATATAATTCCTGTACTTTAAATTATTTGTAACTTCCCTGTAGATATAATTCTCAAGAATCAATTAAAAGCATAGAAGCCAAGAGTTCAGCAGATTCATTGCCTCAATCAGAAAAGCTATCACTTAAATTCTAGCATTACTTTTCTTACTCGATTTGTTACTAATATTGTTGAAACATGTTAATATAGTTTATATAAGGCATAAAGTATTTTAATGTCCATGTTTCTTAAAATGATTTACCAAATACTAAACAAGAGAGTGGAGAGATCTTATTTTAAGATGTCCTTAAATTATTACTCTTCAAGATTACTTATATTACACACAGCTATGTAAATAAGACCAAGTGCAAAAAAGGCAAGACAATTATTTAGGAGCTGTTTATTAGACAAGTTAAACAGAAAAATAATATATTCTTTCTTCCAAAGAGTAATTCTAAAGTCTAAGACATTGAAGTACACAAATATACATTTTAAACATACATATATCATAAGTGAAAACATATTATAAAAGTAGAATCCCTCTGGTAGACTGCATTCATGACCTCAATTCTTTAGCTCTCCTTGCATCCTTGACTTCACATGGTGGTATATATTTCCTGACCACTCATTCTAAATTCTGACATGTTACTTGCTTTGGTCAATCAAATGTGGATCAAAGAGTGGCTTAAGAATACCACGTGCATGTTTCTGCTTTTCTACTGTACTTCAACAACAAGGATGAGAGACTCCTAGAATAAAGTTCCATTTCTGATGGAATGAGCCCTGAGCAAGGTAAGTCACATGAGCTCAATTTCTGTTGCAGTTTAATATTTATTAAGAATTTGTAATGGGCTGGTTATTTCTAGAACATATTCCTGTTAAAATGCTAACTCTGATTACTTATGTATATATTAACAACTTACATTTTTCATCAAGAACATTTACTTCTGTTAAAATTGTGAAGATTTCTAATTAAATTCATAAGATAAATATAAATTAACTAAAAACTGTCTCTGGATCTGAATGCTAATTATACAGGTATACTCAAATGGTGAACAAAATCACCAAGTTATATGCTTAAGAATACTTGTACTTTTCTGTACATGTCTACTGCAATGATGGTTTTATTTTCTTTTAACTGTTGATTTGATATATAATTGAGAGCCTATCATTTTACAGACTTCACCATTCTCAAATAATGGTTATGCTTCAAAAATCTACATAAAAACAACAAACACATACCACCAAAATAACATGCAGAATTTTATTGTGTAGTTTATATATAATAGTTAAGTGTAGTTACAACAAAAGATTAAAGCATTATTGACTCTCTGAGACTTCTGCATTAATTTCAGACAAAAATTCTTTGTGTATAATTCCTCCCTCTCCTAACTTTGTTGCCATTTGAAATTCGTAATAATCTGCCATCTTTAAAATGTAGTAATAGAATTTCATTTGAGTGAAACTGGTCTTTGAAAAATGATTTTTTTATTTTTCAAAGGTTATTAAAATGGGATTCTACCTTCATAAAATAGGTTTATTTTCAGTGTCCCAGAAGCTTAATTCCAATTCAAACAAAATTATTTTGAAAATTGTCAACTATTTGAAATAGTATGAGATCATAAAAGGGGCTAACTCATTAATGAATGGACTATTAAATAAATACATCTTCCAAAGAACTGGTCCTCTTTTGGGGGTATTAAAGTAATCAAAACTCAGATTCCTCAAGTTTTCCCAAACTTTTATTTCATATTTTTAAGTAATTCAAACACCAGCTCTTTTAACTCTCATTTTTAGAATTTAAGCAAATACCTAAAAATAGTTACTATGTAAACAATCACAATGCTATTCCATTTCAGCATTCCTTACCCATTCTTTCTCTGAAATAATAATTAATGAGTACTTTTACAGTATGCCAAGCATTTTGCTTTCAAGGTGCTCAACATACCAATATACATCATCTTATAAAGTAAGGAAGCAATTATTTACAGTGTAGCTAAGGAAACATAACTCAGAAACTTAGGAGATTGTGAGAAAACTCAGATTTAGAACTCTAGCTCAAAAATCTAAAATATTTACAAATAATAGTGAAATTTACACTAATAAAAACTGTATGTGTGACATATAAAAATATATATATATTTTTAATGAGGGGTTAAAAAAAAGACTACCTTTGCCGAATGCTGTATTTGTAACATCAAGTGCATAAATTTCTGGAAGTTCAAGTTTAAACTGTGATTCAATTAATCTGCAAATAAAGAACAAACATCTCTAAGTTACTGGTCCAGAAAAAGCACCCACATTTCAAGAAAAATGCCACTATCAAGTACAAGCTACTCTTCACTTTCTCAAGAGCCACATAAAAGAAATATATACTTTAAAAGTGTTCTGACCAAAATACTTTTCTATAGCCCCACAACTGATTTTAGGGTAACAAGTTTCTTTTTGCCTAGTGATAATGATATTTTGTTGAGGTATGGACTTCTTTTGTTTGTTTGTTTTTTCTTTTAAATCAAAGAGTACAATATCACACAATGCAAATTTTAGAAATAGAAGGGTCCTGAAAGGTCAACCAGTCTAAGACTACCATTTTTCAAGAAACTGAGGCTAGGAATTTAAATGATTTCTTTAAAATAAAAGTACTAAAAATAAAATGCAGGGCTCCTGCTTCTAAGTCATGTATGTTGTCCATTGTAATGTTACCAGTATGATTCTAACCATAACACAGAATTGGAATCCAATTAAACTCATGTTACCATTTTACTCTTAAACTTTGTATCTTAGAAATGTGATATTTTGAAAGAAACTTATTTCTAATTTTTGACCATTAGATCTGAAATAAAATACTTAATCATTTGGTTTTAATTTCTGAGTACAAAGGGCAAGCAAGAAGACTAAAACAAATATTGGGTAAGGTTAATGTAATAGTACATTCTGGCAATAAATTATAACACTCTGGGAGGACCAATCCTCACAGAAAAGCATTTACTCTTCCCTTCGATGGTACATTGTACCCTTTTATCTTCCCTTTCATTATTGCAAAGTAATGCTACCCAATACATTCAAACCAGGGGATAACAGAAATAATAAACATTTATTTTATCCATTTATCTATTAAAAGATGCTGATACTCAGAGAATTACTATGTCAGAGATTCACCCTTTCTCTTTCCAGCCCATGAAATCTCCCTCTACCTGCCCTGTTTTGTTCTAAGTTTTGTTGCACCTTTTACAAAAGAATCTGTGAACAGTTGCCTTCTGTTAGAGTGGCCTCTCTAAGACAAGTGTTTCAAACAAACAAACAAACAATCTAGCAACCCCTAGTAAAACTAATAGATATTTTACCACTAGATATGCTGGATTTACTGCCAGTTTTCTTGTTTAGTTTTGTAAAAGTATTAATTCATTAATAAAATAATACCTAGGAATAAAAGTAATAATTAATTTTTAAAGTGTCCCCATTAAGATACTTACTTTTGTCTGTTGTGTGCATTTTCTTTCTTTAAATCATTGATGTTTCTTTCAGCAGTCTGAGCTCCCAACTTAAAGAATATGATGTTTAAAAAAAATACTTAAAAAAAATTAAAATTAAAGACACATATACCTAAATATCTCACAGTGGCATACAAATATCACAATTACTTCAGTAAGTATCCATTTCAGTAAACTCTATGTAAAAAAAAAATTTTTTTTTTAACTTAGGGAATCATTTTAAATGGGAATGAATTTCATGTAACCAGAAGACAGGAGCCTAAGGCTGGAGGTCAATCTGTACTTGCCGATAAATGCTGTTATCTAGATGTGAAGTCAAGGGTTCGCATTATTTGCTGTTATAAATATCCAAATACCATGACCAGAGCTATGTAAAAGGACCCAATCTTAGGACAATGGGAATGGAGACTCAGGATCATTATGCATGAAAGCACTGGCTATGGAGCAAGGTAACCATCTCTGGAAAACAATCATTGTCATGCTGTGAAACCAAAAAGGTCTACAACAATTTCACAGCATGCTGGTCCAGGCCATTTTTTAAAATGGCTGAATAGAATCAAAGCATGCTGCATGTCTGCTAAGTACACAGCACTTTATACATAATATTTCTACAGCCTTTTACATTTGTTTAGTGATACTTATTTAATAAAATAAAAGCTTAGAAAATGGAGTATGTTAGAAAATAAAGGTTACCCTTATAATAAATACTGAGAACACGCAATATTCCCAGACAGTTCTGATCAAAGGTTCAGCTTGTATAGATTACTGCAAGTTTCCCAGGTATTCTGTGCACTCTCTGGATTAGAAGCAGCCGTATGTGGAACATCAGACTTGCTGAACTAATGCAATTCTATGACATATGTATCTATCATACAAAGACAGGTAAATCATACAAAGACTGTAACTTGTTACAAGTAAAAGAACAATACCATCCACATGTTCACTTAAAATTGTAAACTCTGTTTGAGAATTAACTTTAACTGGCCACATTCTTGGGCCATCTTGGGCCACACGTGGCCTGGGGGGCGCAGGTTAGACCAGCTTGTTCTAAAGTATATTTTTTCCTGATACAATTTTAACATTAATTAAACTTTAAAAGTTTTACTACTTGGGTTTTACCTATACCAAAAGTTCATGCAAACAGGTATGTGGTAAACTGGTTCATTTTTAATTTCAAGAAGCATGATCTTAGAAGAAGACTTACTCAGATGTCTGTAATCTTAACCGAATTCTAAGAAATTAATGTATAAAATAAAATGTTATCTGTTACCTTTTCAAGACTAACTAGATAATTCTTTCTTTTGGATAAAACTCAAGTTTACTCTTTCTAATGTAAAATGAAGTATCACCACTACTTGGTATGCTGATGATAGTTACAGTCTTATGAACACTTCTTCAGAACTTCAGTAGGGCTCACTCTTCTTTTTGTGGCATACTTCTGCAGTTCATTGATATTGTATTTGAACCAAAGAGAAAAGACTTTGAAATTAATGGCTACTCATAATTTTCTTGAGATGAACAGAAAATAAAATTGTCATGTTCAAATACAACTACTGTGAAAGATTTATAACCTCACACACAGAAAGAAAAACATTTTTTCTTTTTACATTTTCTATATAATTGCATAATAGCAAGATATCTTATAAGACAAAAATATGTTGTCTTTTTTAATGCTTTATTATTTTTTCTGATATTGGGCCTTTGAATACCCATCCCACCTCAAAAAGAAAGGCGTAAAATATATTTAATACTGATAGATCAGCTACATTGCTGATCTTATCCTCTACTTTGGAAAGTTTCTCCTCTTTCTCTAACTGGTCATTTGCTTCTACTATTAATTTCTTTTTAAAAAAGTGCATTGTTTCTTTTACTGTATGTCATAAAGTAATCCATGATATATCTTTAATTATATCACAACTGGTGCTTCACAGAAATCAATTTGCATAATACCACTAAAAACATCACATGCCAGGAAAAAAAGTACCTGTGGAAACATTCCTGGCATGCAATTTAATATTAGCATCTGCTCTAATAACAGTACTATTGATATAAAAGTTTCTAATAATAGTACTAATATGAAGTTTTCTATAAGAACTTATCATAAAAATAAGATCATCAGAGCTAATTATTAATAAAAACTATTATGCCTATATGTTATTTATCAAGACTACTTGTATAGAGAGGCATTACATTATTAAATAAGAAGTCACTATTTTTAATACTTTTAATAATAATAGCTAATTTATTTAGCCATTAGTATGTGCCACAATCTGTTCTTAGATCTTTACATGTATTATCTTTTAATTACCACAATAAATCCTAAGAAGGGCAGTAGTTACAAAAAACAAAAAAGAAATGAAGGACAGAGATACTAAATAACTGGACCAATGCTTAGAGCTAGCCAGTAGTGACTTCATTATACTACATTACCCATAATGTTTCATATGGTATCATTAACAACACTGGTCCCTCGAGAAATACTTATTGAACACCACAGACAAACACATTTGGAGTCCTAACCATGGATGTCCTCCTTCTTCATGAACTCTGGGGAGAAACATGATAAACAACTGAGGAAGTTCTATAGGTCAGCAGTAAATGTTTTATATTCTATACACTACATTACCTATTGCTTAGAAAGCACTTCCCAGGTCAACTGTTTCATAGGTTATAAAACAATAAAAGTCATTTCCTTGGGAAAACATAAAAGTGCAATGGACTTGGAGATGGAAGAGAAGTGTTTTTACACACTATGCAGATTCAAAATGGCCAGAAATTCTTTGACACCCCTCCCACTGAGAGGTGAAGTCTATGCCCCTCCCCTTGAATTTGGGTGGGCTTGTTAATGATAAAAATTACCCTGTGAAAGGAAGCTCCATAATATAACTAAAAACAATCCTATCTCACACTTCACATATTTAAAACAACATAAAACTTCTATACTATCTCACCTCTCTCCAATATTAAATATGAAAAAGTGCTAGTAATGTAATTTATCAGTAGCAAAAACACCAGTCGAGCATCTAGAAAATGAACAAATCTAAAACCACACTGCATGCAGGCAAGAATTTTAATCTAAAATTTTACTACTTTACACTCTCTGTATTCAACTCTGAAGAACTGGTGGCATAATTCATTGAATTTGAGTAAAGAGTACTTTAATTTAAATGTAAGAATGAAATATACAATATTTTTTGGAATTCAAAGCATTACAAAATAATGAGTGAAATCACAATGTAAATAACACACATACAGCTAGGATTCTACTCAGCTTCTCATCCTTGCTTTGAGTATCTACAGAAAATTTTCCTTGAAATTTTAAACATTACTCATTAAAATTCTATAACCAATCTTTTTTTTTGTTTAAAAGTTACATTCCAAAGTGCATCTATCATTTCAAATAAATCTTTGATGTCAAATTATACTCACAGTATCATTCATCCTAATCTAAAATGAAGAGCTCATTCCTAGGTTTGCCTACACAAAC
Source organism: Lyroderma lyra (assembly GCA_004026885.1). Taxonomy (NCBI): domain Eukaryota; kingdom Metazoa; phylum Chordata; class Mammalia; order Chiroptera; family Megadermatidae; genus Lyroderma; species Lyroderma lyra. The sequence continues at coordinate 4,561 of PVJL010009004.1, read as the reverse complement.
CATGAGACTACTCCGAAGATCTATATCATTTAGTCATTTATCCTTCTTTTATACCCTTAGCAGTCCCAAGTAGCCCAGAAGTCCATGATAAATAGCAAGTTTTTAAACTTTGAATAGATTCCAAAGCATGACTGAAGTATACAGCTTGGCAGTGAAAGAAGTTAACCAATCATTCAGCACAATGATGTTAATGGAATATTAGCATTCTCTACCAGTTTCCAAATACATACATCAGGATCTCATTATTCCTGCTATTAGTAGTTATATTCTATAAAAGTTGCCACAAACCCTAACTTAGCAAATGCTCCTAAGAGAAATACAGGAAAATATTCCTGTAAGCCTCCGATCACAGCATTTTCATCCATCAATCAGAGCATAACTGTTTTAGGTATTTCTGTTTAAAAATACATTATTTAATATATGTTGTTGATTTATTAACAATGAACTCATAGTCAACAGCATTGTAACTAATGCCTGAACAAAGAGTATCTGACATAGCCTTCTGACACTTAGGAACACTAGACAACACTTCAGCACTACATGTGGGTCAATTTTAAACAGCTAAATCACCAACAGTAAGTATAAAAATGTGGCACTATATATACTACAAAAAGGATAGTTGTTTAGAGAATGAGAGCAGAATAAGAAAGCAGAGTGTCACTTTCTTTGACTTTCATGGAAATGAGCACATTGAGCATTTCAAATTTTTCACCATTCTGTTCATGTCTACAAATGACTGCTAAAATTTCATGAATATTGATTTTGGGGTCACAAATCAATTTTCAGATGTAGGCAAATTTGCAAATACAGAACCTAAAGGTAATGAGGATCAACTGTAATGCCTTTCACTAAGTTTGTAAAGGGGCTTGAAAGTCTGTTACATTGTATTTGTTTTTATGATAAAAAATATGCTATGGAAATATTTGAGTATCTGGGGTCTCCAAATACATATCTTAAGGGTCTACTGTGCACCTCTGTAATCAGACATCAGTAAACACATGCACACAATCTTTTACTCCAATATATTTATTCATGTCCTCATTAATGCATTTAACAAATATTTATTGAATAACCACCACGTGGTTGGCATAGTTTTAGGAAAAAGAGAAGAAAATAATTCTCTCATGGTAAGATATAAATAAATAAATTAGTAAATAAAGACAATCAACCAATCATCACAGGAGAATAAAGGCTTGAAGAAAAATAAAGCAAGGTAAGAGGATAAGGAGTGGCAGGTATTATTTTATTAGGCTAGTAAGGGGAGGATTCTTTGAAGTGACACTTGAATCTAGACCTAAAGTAAATAAAGGATTGAACCTTATATAGGGAAGTACCATTCCAGGAAAAAGGAGCAAGTACAAAACACGCTGAGATAAAGATGGAGTTGGCATGCTAAAGGTTATCAAGAAGGTCAGTATAGCTATAATGTAGTCAGACAAAAAAATGAATAAGCTAAAATTAAAGATGTAGCCAGGGGCCAGATCTTGTAGGGTCTTGTAGGCCATGACAAAAGCCTTGGAAAAAGTCCAAATATTGCCATTTTCAACAACATGAATGGATCTTGAGCATACTAGGCTAAGTGAAATTAGGCAGATGGTAAAGGACAAACTAAAATTTCACTCATATGTGTAATGTAAAACCAAAAGTAACAAATGAACCATCCAAGTAAACAAAAACAAACTCACTGATGCAGACAACAGAATGGTGGTTTCCTTTGGGGAAAGAGGGTAGGTAGAGGGCAAAGTGGGTAGAGGGAGTCACATATATGGTAATGGAAGGAGACCAGACTTTGGGTGGTGAGCTCATAATAGAGTACATGTATGTCAAATTATAATCTTGCACACCTAAAAATTATATAATGTTATTAACCAATATTACCCCAAGAAAATTTTTAAGCTAGTTATACCATATATAAATTGTTTTAAATTTTAGAATTATAAACAATGAGAGCTCTAAAATAGAAAAAGAGAGCTTACCTATATAAACCCAGCTTCGAATCTGAAACAAATTTTAAACAAAATTAAAAACAAATATACATTCAAGTGAATCGAAGTTTTAACATATACTGCCACTTAGAAATAACACTTTGCTTATTGCCTTACTCAGTATGACTATAAGTTAGCCAAGTTACATTAGACGTATGTGCAATGAGATAAATGCTGCATATTAAAGTCTCTTTATTGAAGGTTCACATCGAGTAGTAGCATATTAAAGGCTCTGAAATAACTCTCTTAAAATATCTATTTAGTGTCATTTATCCCATTGTTCCTCAAATATATTTGACCCTAAAACAAACTATTTTAGAAAGCACCTATTATCATTTCTTCTAGTGCTAATATCCAAAACAAAACAATTTGAGAAATGTTACCACAGGGCCATGTATCTGAAATGACTGTAAAGAAACAGTCAACAATAGCTTTTTCTTCTTTAACCTCTCTCTCTCAAATAATGAAGGAAAAATTCCATTTGTAAGAGGATCAGGTTTAGGGATGAGGTAATACAAACAAGTATAAAAACAATGGGGACTTAAATCATCAACAGAGGATGTATAGAAATAAATTTAAAGGAGACAAAATTTAAAAGTTAAGGCACAGTACAACAGGGAAAGATGAGGAATAAATTAATTAAATGAAGAATCAGAAATAACAGGAAACTATAAAAATTGTGGAAAAAAGTTAAGAGATCTAAAAGTCCTAAGTATAAGGGACACCATCTAAAACACAGCAGCCCTAAAAAGGAAAGCTAAAATGTAAATTGCAGAAAAATTAGTAGAATTAAAAAATAATAAAAGGTCTATTAAAAGATTCCAGAAAATTCTAAAGGAGGATAAAAATTTCAAACTTATAGACACATTATATTGAAATAAAACTATCAAACTTTATAAAAGATTTTAAATCTTCCAGAGCACAGATCAACTACAAATTAATAAGAATCAGACTGACATTAGACTCTTCCATAAATAACATTATATGTAAAAATACAAGGAAGTAAGGGTTTTAATGTATTAAAAGGGTTTAACTCCAGACCTAGAATGATTATATCCAACAACTTAACACCAGTATGAGGACCTAATTTAAATATCTTTAATCATTCAAAATAAAGACTCAGAAGCTTTGCCACAAAAAGACCCAAACTAAAACAATTTGGAAAGAAGTATTCAACTATGAGGAAAATTAAATCTAGGAGATCCTGCAGGAGATCCTGCAATGTTATTGGTACATTGTTATTGGTCAATTAAGGGTGACCGATATCTTGATGATTTATTTTTGTAGTCTTGAGGGGTGGGGAAGGGATGGAGGAGAAAGTTAAGAACAAAGGAGAGAAAAAGAAAACTATCTAGAGCTAAAATTTTAGATTATAACATCATGGGACTTACAAAGTGAGAGACCAAAAGATGTGAGTGTGCTATGGTCCTTTATCATCTTAGAGGGATGATGTACTTACCAATGTAAAAAGAAATGAATAGAAACACGTATAAAGTAGAACAATCACTAAAGTAAGCTATAAGAAAGTAATCCAAATACATCAATAATCATACTATATGTAGATAAACTAAACTTAATAATAAAAATATAAGACTTGTCAGATTAGATAGAAAAGAAATCATACAGGACACACATTCAGTAAAAGAACAAAGAAAGATTGAAAAGTATATAACCAAAATCTGCCTCCTAACTCAAGTCCTCCCTGAAGCAATTCAAACCACCCAAAAGAACTTGATAGTTAAACAAAATCTTAAATCGTCAGGAGATTTCCCTAATGTAAACTCTGGCACCAATGGAACTGTTCTGCCAAAAAAGATTTAAAAAAATGGCCCAAATTCACAGCAAGTGATTTTTCAGGACCAAAATGCGACCTACTTTTTGGGAACTCAAAATTGTTCTCTTGTTTGCAACATCGACCTAAGGAGTTTTTAGGAACTGTCAGTGTCAGAGAGTAGGTGAAATGCTTAATAATTCTCCATTTTTAAGGTATTAGACAACCTTTATAGGTGTTACACACTGTGTTGAACGTATGTGAATAGCTTATAAAAGTCAAAAGCGTAACTAAAATTTTATCTTTAGAATTTTAAAGAATCTTAGAAGTATGCCTCAAATAGACCATTGGCTTACTCTATAAAAATTACTTCTTTAGAAAATTCCAGAATTATTTCTATCTTTTAGGACTTACATAGAATCTAAAACATTAAAAAAATCCCTTTGTCCCCCCCAAGGCTACTGTACCCTTTTTCAATTTTTCAATAATTACCATTCCAAACATTAAAAATATAGATTTAGGGACAAAATAATAGTTTTCTTTAAAAAAGAAAAATCTAAGTTTTACCTTGTCGATAGCAAAAACAATAAAATTTCAACTCTGCCAGATTCTAATTTCTGTACCATTAATAATCATAATATAAATTTCCCTCTTCCTCTAGATCTTTCCATTTCATTTTTAAAACTACATATTAGACTATGCTAACACGTAAATAAAATTTGGCTAAGCACCTCATATTTTTGAGGAAGATGGCACATTCTAATACACCTGCCTTCTTCTGGTTTCACACTAACTGATCCTATTT
>PVJL010009003.1:0-61158 GCA_004026885.1 Lyroderma lyra | reverse complement strand
AAAAAAAAAAAAAAAAAAAAAAAAAAAAAAAAAAAAAAAAAAGCAAAGCAAAGAAAAAGAGACAGATTTCTGATCTCTGCACACTTCCACCCTTGTTCTTTACGGATCCTAGATTATTTAGCTTCAGATTTGTTGATATATAAGGTAAAAAATTCTTTTCTGCTAAGCCTGTTAATTTGGCACTCAAAGCTGACTACACCGATTATTCAACACTGCTTTATAGGCACCTCATTTTATGCTTAGTTTTATTGTGCTTCATAGATACTGCAAATTTTACAAATTGAAGATTTCTGGCAACCCTGAGGTAAGCTAGTCTATCACAGCCATTTTTCTAACAAGCTCAGTAAATAGTTAGCATTGCTTAGCAATACAGTATTTTTTAAATTAGGCTATGTACATTGTTTTTTAGGCATGTTATTGCACACATAGACTACAGTATAGTATAAACATAAGTTCTAATTGCCCAGAGAATCCAAAAAATTCCTATGACTATTGTGGTATTTGTTTTATTGTGGTGGTCTGGAACTAAACCTGCAATGTCTGCAAGTTATGCCTGTATGAAGTTTTATGACTTACTGAGGTTGGGGAAGCAATAATTACTAATATTTGTTAAATAAAAATATAAACAACTGAGCTGTATATCTTAATTGTGGCATATTCTGTACCATATTTATATGATTAAATTAATGTTGAATAGGTTTCCTTTCATTTGAATACTAGACACTAGCACTTTTGAAGCAGCTATCAGTTCCACTTGCTGTAAGTATTCAGGTTAAAAAACAATATAAGCCCTCTGGGCTATGTGTACAGAAAGAATGGCTATAGCCCCCATCAAAATTTAGAGTTGAACTCAGTGTTGGGCTCAGCAGAGAAGGGAAGGAGAAAATCCAGGAGACAAAATGACAAATTTTTAGAGAAGTGAGATTCTCAGATTTAAAAAAAAAATTTCTATTAAATTGAACAAAACCCACTTTTTAATCCCACCCCGCCGTCAATGATTGAAAGCCCATCTCGAACACTCACTGAATGTGTGATCTTAAACAAGGTTGTTTCATCTATCTGAAATTACCAATTGTTTTCAACCATAATGTCTATGTTTTGCAAACCATGTCATAGGATTGTTTTTAGGGTTAACTAAAACAAATGTGAATTGGCTAGTACTGTGCCTGACAAATACGATATGTGGATTCTAATCCCCACCCCCAACCCCTGCCTCAGTTTACCATCACTCATCCCCTTTGACAGAAGGATGACTTCAAAAACTTCTGTCTCATCTCTGAAAGCATTTCATTTTGTTTTACTTCATAGCTCAGTCACTGTACAAAGACAACATTTCGTTGGACACAGATATTAGTGATGTCAGCTTCCTAAAGACAGTAACCACGTCTTATCGATGTTCACATTCCTCAGGAACTTTATTTTCTGAAGACTTTCTGGTTAGCATATCTGAAAAGAAAAAAATAATTGAGCCCACTCTATTGTCTTTAATAATTTATCAATCCAAATAACTCACTTTTTTCAAGGTGCAATCTTGTCAGCAATTACTATCCATTAAGCAAAATGCCTGAGGATATATAAAGCAATTGTGAACCAAAGGAAACCCATCTTGTGGATGACAACATGAAGATATTAAAAAAACACACAATAAAATTTTATAATATAGTGGTTGTTTACTGTGAACTATTCACTAGCCTAGGTACCTTCATACGTTATCATTAATCCTCTCCATCCTTCTGCAAAATAGATGTTATTAGCCCCATATTACAGAAAGGAAAACCAAGGTTTAGAGCCTTGTCTGTCACTAACTAATAAGTAAATTCAGAGTGCCTTAAGCAGGGTTTAGCCTCAGATCTCTCATATTCCAATGTTTGAGTTCTTTGCACTCCATGTACTTCATCCCAGAAGATGTGCAGTTCATAATTTCTGAAAAAAAATATAAAAAGTCAAGGAAATTAGATGTCTAGCTGGTATAAAAAAAAGGTTTTGGGACTTAATTATTTAATCTATAACATCAAAATTATTTATTGCTAATAAAAAACAATAATAATGTCCAAAATTAGTATTGCAGCTTAAAGGTTTCATTTAATCTTCACATTTCTGTGAGGTAGATATTGTTATTACTTCCTCATAAGAATACACATTAAAATTCACAGAGAGAAATGGTTTTCCCAAGTAACAGACCTTGGACCCACACACTGACCTCATTGTGTAGTCCAGAGTTTTTTCCACCATGCTGCCACATTCTGCTCTTCATGATACTTTGCCTGAATTTTAATGGAAAAAGGACAATAAAAGGAATGATGGCATGAAATAATCATCATCTTTGACTCTTCTTCCTTCCATTATCAAGAATGCTTTCTGCTGAGCAAGGAATTTTTTTAACAGGGTGTCTTCTGAGAAGTCATTCTGATAAAGTATGGATTCAATAAAGCAAGTCTTCCCACTGAGCATGGTTGGGCAAGTATTAGAGTGATTTTCTAAAGGTCTTTAGTTCATGCTTGGTTTTCAGTATGTCCTTTTCCTCCTCCTTAGTGTCTGTTTTCAAACGAGCAGTGAGAAATCACTTTAAGGGCTAGAATAGCTCTAGGGTGTTTAACAGGTGCTGGAACTCATGTCTAGGTCACCAGTTCAGATCCCAAGATATATGGTTCTCTCTTCTTCTAACCTATGACTTTAAGCAGTAAGATCAGACCCAATATCTTTAAACTAGCATATTGTACCATGAAACCATTTTCTCCTACTTTGATTTAGAGGTGCTGGTGAGGAATCAACTAGGATTGTTACCACTGAGAACTAGCAGGGCAGTAACCATCATTCACTCTAATGACACATGGTATGTCTCTTGTGCTATTAGAAGCAGGGCAGTTGGATATCAGCAACCAGGTAAGGTGGGACAGCATGTGAGGGCTGTCTGGAAAGTATCCAGCCACACAATATGAAAACCAGAGGCATTTATGGTTGGATTTTTTCTGGGGAGCCTTCATACATTCATTTAAAAAAATCATTTTTTGAGTTTGGGAAAGGAAGCATTAAGGTAAATAGCAGAAAGAGCAACAAGGTGTACTTGACAAAGATGAAAAATAATGATGATCCAAGTTTGTACTATTAGTAATTTAGAAAGATCAGAAAAAATAAAAATAACCAAATGAGTCAATAGCTAAGCACGTGAAGGAAAGCATCAAATGCCAAATACATCAACTTTGAAAACCTGGGAACCCTAGTCAGTAAAGGTGAAGGTCAAAGCAAAAGGCAGTTACTTCAGCACTCAGTGATTCTTAATTATCTTTCTGATGATTTTTAAAGGTTATAACATTGTGTTCGGGTATTATTAAAGAAAGATACCTGCTTCAGGAAGACTCAATAATATTTATAGATAATATCCGGGTCCTAGAGTGGACCAAAGATGTGAAGGTATCCTCCACAGCTTAGCATTTGCTAAGGCTTCTTTCTGTTTGGCCGTGCCATGTTTTCCATATTTCTCATTTTATTCCTTCTTAAACCTCTGTTTTACTATTGTGAAATGCCCTATTAGCAAGAGTAAATACTTTTATTTCACTGTTCTAACAAACATTTACTAATTTAATCTTCAAAGTAAACCTCTGAGATTGGGTCTATTATTACCCCCATTTTACAGATGAGGAAACTGGCACAGAGAGGTCTAGCAACTTCTCAAGGTCATGCAGATAAATCCTAGTGAAGCTAGGATTCAAGCTCAGGCAGTCTTCTCTAAGATCTTGCTCTTAACCACTATATAATAATGTCTTGCTTAAATATGAAATGCAGTTAAAATATGTTATGGTCTTCTAAGAATAAAACTTCAGTACAAACAAAGGTATAGGTATGTTTCCAAGTATTTGCTGACTCCATAACTGACCTGAAAAATAAATTGTTTCCTATTAAAAAACTTGATTTAATTTCTAAGCTATTTAAGTATGCACATTCTGTTTTTCAGAAATAAAACAAAATATTATTTTATCAACATAATAATAATACAAATAAAAAATTTTTACAAAGACCCTAAAAATTTTAATATTTTAAATGGCGCTTTTCAAAAGCTATCCTAGACCTCATGGAGTAACTCTTTGAGGTATGTGTAGTTTACAAAAAACAAAAGCCTTCTATAATTCCACTATTATTTCTGGGCACTGTAAACATTGTATTAGTGAAAATGCTAGTTCAGTTGGTGGCATTTCAAACAAGGAAGCAGAGGTTGTATTTGGAGCTGAACATAAACATAATTGGAAAAGGTGATGATGAAGTAAACCATATTTACACAAACATTTGAAATAATGGCTGATGAGTCCTATAGGATATTTTCCCTCTTTAAAACAATCATACACAATACCCTATAGCTTTATTTCCTGTTATTTCATTCATGCTATACATCTTCTGTGAGATAGAAAATCTAGTTCATATCATCACCATTTTTCCAATTAAGTTTATCTCTCTTGCTGGGTGCTTAGATAAAGTAAAATCTAAGGATTGCTCAATTTGTTTCTTTATTTTTTGAAACCAGTGGAAATTAGAATGACAAACTCTATATGAATTTAAAAAGCTTTCCTCAACCCCAAGGTTTAGACCCACTAACCTTAGGTTTCACTAACCAATTCCACACAGTTTCGTAATAGCCTCTATACTATAACCCTCAAGCAACAATATGCTTTTATGAGAACACAATGTTTTGAAGAAAGTGACCAGTCTGTCATCTCTCAGGGCTCCTAATGTCCGCTCATTTCTCTGCGTCACTCTTCTGGTCCACCAGAGGTTGTAGAGGTAGAATACTGTGAAAAGACTATTTGTGTCTGGTCATTGAAGCAATTAAATAATGCATCAGACAAAAATGATATCACTCTCTTAACAAATTAAACTTCTTATGGGACTGGAGAAGAAAAATAGAATTGGATGAACTTTTGACTTCAAATCTGAGTTTTTGAGATATTTACTTCCTAAGCTCAATATCTGCAACTTCCAGGCTTCTGTACTCCTGCATAATTTTTCCCACATGTGGAATGTGCTTCTCCAAGACAGCAACTCAGTGTGGAGTCAGTGTCCAGCTCCCCAAGCTGTAGTCACTCCCAGAGCACCTTCATGAGTTGTGAGCCTATCAGTGATTATAGCATTTTATGCAATATTTGCACTGCACTAATTTTTTCTTAACTTGTGTCCTTAAATTAATTATTTTGAACATGTCAAACTTAAATAAATGTATTTTAAAAAGAAGTTCATTCTGTGTCCTGCCATAAATAGATGGTAACCTGGAAAAAATTAATTTAATGAAAACCATACAATATTATTAAATTCTAACTCCACATACTCTTCTAAAGACTCTGAGCCTGAGGCTTGCCACCTATTTCTTAAAAAGAAAAAGTGTCGGGAGTTCTTAGATAGCACCAGCCTGAGTCTTCTTGATATAACTAGAAGTCTCAAAAAAAATCTGAAAAGAAGTGAATTTTCTCATTGTGCCATTCAATGTCCATACGCCTCCTAAAATCGTCTTGCGCACAGCAACGGTACACAGCCCTCGACCTGGGAACACTGGGCTGAATACTGTCCAAGGCCCCTACCAGGTGTAAGAGTTTATTGTACTGAAAGTCAGTCATTTTCCATTTACAGATACGAAAGACACAGAGGTACATTCCTCTTCGAGAAGCTGAGATAACAAACATCTGGTAGGAAGGAAAGTTGACCCTTCTCTCCCCTCCATGACTCGAGCTAACTTGTTCAGACATGAAAGATAATGAGAAAGTATGAACAGAGCAGGAATAAGGATTCAACCTTGATTTGATGGTTGCAAAAGACCTTCATCTAACAATCAAATTGAAATATGTTGTTAAAACAGTCGAAATTATGCTTGGCAGAGTTGAAAGGCAAATGATGGGATTGCTATAACAAAGTAGCTGTATTTTGGTAGAGAACTGATGCAATCATGGTAACAATGCCAAACTTACTCAAGAATCTTTAACTTGTTCTAACTACCCAATGACGGTTACATAATAAAAGTTTTAAACATTGAAATGAATAGTTATTTCCATTTATAATTGTGTTTGTATTTCCTTTTTGCATAAGCTTGCACAATCAGTCATAGAGTCAAACCTCAGTTCAAAAACTTTTTCTCTTTTGTAGAGTGCTGCTAGAGTTATACAAATTACCAAAGCTTAGGGATACTTTTGCTGTCCAGCGTGAAGTAAAATGAATAATTAAAGCTGACTCATATAGAAAGTAGCAATGAAAAATCAGTGAAAAAAATTATGGTTATATTTTTTTTTACTTCTACTGCAAGCATGAAAACACCACAATGGCAATTGAGATAGCAATATGTTTTAATAATTCATTTTATTTGGCAGGTATGCCAAGGAGTGCCATCCATCTGCCTGGGACTTAGAGGTACTACTTTACACAAGATGAAAGTTGGTGCTAGTCATTTCACACACTCACTTCTGAGTGGGAGATAGTGGCTCACCCTCACCAAGAACAGCCTCAGTAAATCACCATGGCACCTGACAGTGTAAAAAAATTTTTCAGTTAGTGCAAGCGTCTGCTGCTCCCCTATGCCTTCACATACTAACTTCCTACTTCACTCTGCTTAGAAAACAATGAACACAGCTCAGGCACACAAGTTTCAAGGCAAATTGTCCACAGTATCTGCAAAACCAGATGCAGGGTTGGGACTTTGAAATTCAGTGGCTTGGTGTTTTGGATAGCAATGGCCTGGGAACCAGGAAACCAGGTTTCCAGGTCCAGCACCACCACTGTGTGCCATTGAGCAACTCAATTTTCTTCACTGATTTTTAGTTTCCCCTTCTCTATATGAAAGGGTGCAAAGAGCTCTATATAGCTGTTTCTTGCTTTAACATCCAATTGTTAAGTCCTATAGTTTTACAGGGATATCTAGCATTAAAAATAATATTCAATAAACTCAAACTTTAAAGTAGCAATCCAGACTGACAAGAGATTTTAAAAGAAAGAGGTAGCATAAACTCTCTTTAATAAGTCACACACTTTATTAAGGAATTAATAATAGACCCACCATTAGACAGATTCGTGTTTTCGATTTGCTGTTTAATTCATTGACTCTGCTATCTATATTGACCTATAAGCTAGAGAAGGGCAAATGTGGACCTAACCATTAAGTAGTTAATCTTCAAACATACCTACATTAATAATTTATTGATTGCATTTCATTTTAATTGTAGTGTGGTTAAGATTCCAATGAAATAAAAATCTTCCTTTCTGTGAGAACCCTAGAAAACAGTAGCTTTGAAACATTTACCACAAAAATAAACACCCAGCAATTACACATAAGGATGTCTGTGAGTGACTAGACTAATATAGGCCTTCATGTAAAACCAGTGATTTATATCAAGCTTCACAGTAAGGGCATGTTTTCTACCGACAAGCAGAATACGTATTCCCAATTTAGAAGTCTAGCTCAGAAAATACACCCAAACTTACAGCTTCCTCCTACAACCTAAAACTAAAAGCCAAAGGCTACATTTTCCAAACAATTTATCAAAACCAAAGGAATATGTTTATTTACTTTAAATCTGAGCCAAAATGTGATTATTTGTAATCACAATTTTAACTCTAATATTCTTCTCTTTTCCAAGAGCAGTAGTCTGACTTTAAGAAAGGCAGCAGGTAATAGTAACTTCAGTCAGCCAGCATCTCTTGAAATTCGTCATTCCGAGTAGATAAGTGGTAAACTTCAGTAGGAGTCCGGCTCAGCTTTTTATTAAAGTTATCCCAGAAAAATAATCGTCAGTTTAGTGGAATTCCCTTCCTCTGATCATTTATTCAGCCAACTATTGGGGCCTGGTCTGTGTCAGGCACATCATAGTTTTCCTGTGTACATTCCTTGTCACACTGTATTTTTCCAAGGAATCAAATATAAAGAATCTGATGACTCAAGACTGGAACCCTATTTCAGTGGTGGAATATCAACCCTACGAAGAGAAAAGAAAAGGAGGTCTGAAGCTAGATACTATGAGAAAGTGTTCTATGCCTGAGATCCCCAGGTCTTCAACTTTGCTCTGACTCCATTTCCTGAATTACTATTTTCCACGCCTGATTTTCTTCAGTGAGAGGAGGCAGCATAGGAAAGAGTAAGAGCACGGCCTCCGTGGCCAGACAAATTGGCTTGAATCCTCACTTCTCCACGAAACTAGATGTGGAACTTGGCAAGTTTTTAAAACCTATTCAAGTCTAAGTTTCTCCTCTAAGTTGGAAATGATAGCACCTACTCAAGGTTGCTGCAGAGAAAAAATGAGATAGTGTGAGTAAAGCTCTTAGTACTGCTTCTGCAAATGATAAGCACTCAGGAAAGTGCACCTTCAATTTAATCTTGTCATTCAGAGCATAGAGATAACAGATGAACTAAGATTTATTAAGTTCTAAGTACTGCTTGGATGAAAAGGGGTTCTAGAAATTATCCTCTCCTCATTCTCTCTCCTCACCTCCACCTCACCTGTTTCTTTTTTGTGAATTTGAGAGCTAATTCTCTAGCTTGTGTACTGTTCTCTCTTTTCATCTCTTCTTTCTAGTTCCTCATGATTCACTTTAGAAATAACACTGTACACCAGCAGAACCATTAGCAGAAAAAAAGGGAAAAAGAAAAACAGTGGCAATTCTAATCATTACCTTAAAGTTTATTTATTAGTAGATATTTCTAAGTGGTGAAATGAATGATTTTTGTCTTCTTGACTTCTGCTTTTTTTGTATTTTCTAAATTTCTGCATTGATATGTATTACTGTTATAAGGAAAAATGTATTTTTAAAAGTACTTGTGTGTGTCTTCCCCCATGTGTGCATATATAGCTAAACTCAGTAAAAATGTGGTAGTAAGGGATTGTCTGAAATAACTGAAACTTATATGAGAACTAAAAGAATATTATTTTAACAAAACAACCCAGGACTCAGACTTAAAAGGAATAGATTTAAATCCTAGTACAATGACTTAGTCACTGTATGACCTTAGTTACTTTACCTTTCTAAGCCTCATTTTTCTCCTCCGTACAATGGCGTGGTCATACCATTCTTTAGAATGCCTTGAAGATTAGATAAAATTGCGTGTGAAAAAAGTGTACCGTATATGGGATAAAATTAGAGCTAGGTGTTAATTGACTTATAACCTCAAGAGTATCTAAATGTTTTTTTTTTTTAAAGAACTAACCAGAAAATTTAGATTAAAAACTCCTGCACGAATTAAAATTACCTGATGCATTTGGGTGTTCCATCCATACTTGAAGTGCAGCATAGTAAAAACTAAACAATATTTATCCTCATAGTACCCTCCCAAACTAGCTCCTTTTCTTATATTTGCTAGTACTATTGATGAAAAGATCCACTTTTATAGTTTTCTAAGCTAATAACATGAATTCATTCCAACTTCTCCAATCTGTTCCTTACTCCAATTGAAATTTCCTCTGAAATACTGGTAGGATTCCACTCTTCTTCTCTCCTTCAGTGTTTCTCAATTTCGTCACTATTGACATTTTGGGTTGGGTTATTCTTTGTTGTGGGGGTTGTTCTCTGTATTGTAGAATGTTTAGCAGCATCCCTGACTTCTATTTTGTGACAACTAAAATGTTCCTAGATACTGAAGTGTCCTCTGGGAGACAAAATTGCTCCCAAGTTGAGAACTACTGCTCTGCTTTGCTCAAGTCCCAGAATAACAGCACTCAGGGATTACACCACAGGCCTACATAATACTAATAATAGTAATAATGACTTTTTAAAACATTTACTCCCAAATTTAGTGTTTGATCGCTAAAATTATTATAATGAATCACCATGTAATTTCCAGAGAGCTGTCTAAGATGCAGAATGTGTTTCATTCATATTTCAGATAGTCTCCAAATAGAACAGTGCTTCATGTTGCCTTGTTTAAAGGTGTTATTAAGTGAAAAGATCTCCCTCACTACTAAAGTTCACTCTGAAAAGTACCTGTTTTTTTAAAAAGGGCCTCATTTTAAATTGTGATACAATAATTGCATTTATTATGCATTTTTCACATTGATTTTTTGTTTGTTTACATTAGAACACACATTCATTGTGATGTATAAAAAAGACACAATTTATATCTGATACTACCTATAATTTACACCGACACATTCACTAATGTGTTCACTGAATGTTAAATAATCAAGTATTATGTGTTTTTTATAGTGCATAAATCCTTAGTAAATTATAATGTAGATGTTTAAGAATGTTTTAAAGATGTTTAGGGGAACTGGTTAGGTTTTTGCATGCCCTAAGAACACATTATTATTGTTCCCATTTAAAATAATAAAATATTTGCTTTTACTATGCAAAAATTTGCATTCTCATATGTTTTCAGAAGTGAATTAGATACAGATAATTTTAAATGTCTGTAGTATCAAGGGAAACAAAGCAAAAAATAAACAAATGGGACTACATCAGACTAAAAATTTTTTTACAGCAAAAGAAACCATCAACAAAACCAAAGACATCACGCAGAATGGGAGAAAATATTCACCAATGAGGCAACTGATAAATGGTTAATATCCAAACTTTATAAAATACTCATACAACTCGACACTAAAACAACAAACAATCCAATTAAAAAATGGGCAGAAGACCTGAATAGACACTTCTCCAAAGAGGACATACACATGAAAAGATATTCAACATCACTAATTATCAGAGAAATACAAATCAAAATCACAATGAGGTATCACCTCATTCTTATCAGAATGGCTCTCATCAATCAACCAAAAACAAATGTTGGCTAGGACATGGAGAAAAGGGAACCCTTTTCACTACTGGTGGGGCTGCAAATTTGTCCAACCACTATGGAAACCAGTATGGAGGTTCCTCAAAAAATTAAAAATGGAACTACCTTATGATTTAGCAATTCCACTCCTGGGTATTTATCCAAAGAAATTCAAAACACTAATTAGAAAAAAATATATGCACCCCTTTATTTATTGCAGCATTATTCACAATAGCCAAGATATGGAAACAACCTAAATGTCCATCAGTAAATGATTGAATAAAGAAGCTTTGGTTCATTTACCCAGTGGAGTATTACTCAGCCATAAAGAAGAATAAAATCTTTTGCAACAACATGGATGGAACTAGAGGATATCATGCTAAGTGAAATTAGTCAGACTGAGAAAGACAAATACAATATGACCTCACTTATATGTGGAATCTACAGAACAGAATAAAAAAAAAACAATTAAAATAAAAAAAACAAAAAACTCAATTAAAAAATGGGCAGATCATCATGCTAAATAAAATAAGACAGACAGAAAAAACCAAGCACTGCATTATTCCACTCATGTGAAACATAAAATCGAAAACAACAAAGAAACAAAATTCATGGATACAGTCAATAATTTAGTAGTTATCTGAGGGTACGAGGGGTGGGGGAGAAGAGGTAGGGATACAAACACATGGTGATGGGAAGCGAACTGACGCTGGGTAATGAACACACAATACAACACATAAAAGATGTAATGTAGAACTGTGCACCCGGAACCTATGTAATTTTTACTGGTCAGTGTCACTCCAATAAATTTAACAACAAAAATTCAAATCAGAACCACAGTGACATACCACAATATCATTTGGATGATGATGAGAAGGATGAGGAGGAAGAGGAGAAGATGATGATGATAAGGGAAGAAGAGGAAAAATAGACAATAAGAACTATTGTTGAGGGGAGGAAGAGAAATTGTGACTTTCCTACACTGATTTTGGTAACGTAAAATGGTGCACTGTGGAAAAGAATTTGACATTTCTTCAAAAACTAAACATAGAATTACCATTATCACCTAGTAACTGTCTTCTGTAATAAAGAGTCTGACTTCAAAAAATTAATTAATTGATTGATTAATAAAGATGTCCATAGTTATATTATTTGAGCATTTACTATGTTAGGCTTTGTGCTAAATATTTTATATTAATATATACAAAGGTGGTCTGGTAATTATCAAGCCATGTAATGTGAAAAATAGAGGCATTTATGGCTGGATATTATCTAGACATATTTATCTTTAAAATAAACTACCTCAACAGAGATACCTAGAAGAAAGAATAGAGAACTGATGTGAAAAAGAGGTAGAAGACTTCTTTAAAAATGTTTTTGAAAATATGTACCTAATTCTGGTACTTAATCCTGAGGCGAGAAAAAAACCCGGCCTGTCCTCGTTGTAAGCTTAGAGAACTCCATTCCCTCACTATTTATGTATTCCTCCATCCTCTGAACTCTGACTTATGCTTCAAAATTTTACCATTTTATTAAAATTCTACTAGCCGTATTTGTCTATACCCTCTTATGAATTCAAAGGATTTTAGTCCCTAACCTATGTGACTGCTGGACTTTTTAAATTTAACACCTTTGAACACTTAGTCTTTTTTAAATACTCCATTTTCAAATATAGATCTCAAACCCAGATTTCTTCTTGCCTAATCTTCAGACCTCTATATTCAACTATACACTGAACATCACAACTTAGACCTCTTACAGTCACACCTATGATTCAATTAAGCAAAACTGAATTCATCACATGTCCCTTATCCCAAATCTGCTTTTCCTTCTATGTTTCCCATTTCAATAAATAGCTTCATGATTACCTCCATTTCTTGATCCAGAATTAAGGCATGACCCAAGGTTTTTCCCTGGTATCACTACTATCCAGTCAGTCATCAAATACTGTTGATTCTGTCTCTTCAGTAGCTAGCTCTTAAGCCCATCATGTTTCCACCCTCCTGCTACCATCTTAATTCTGACTCTTGCAGCCTTTTGATTATTTTATGCAGCAATTTATTAATTGGCTTCCCAAGTCGTCAACTAAGTATTAAAATTAAACTGCTGATTTTCCTAAATTGACCAAACACATATGCTAACATAGATCAAAGAAGATACCTGACATCACTATCCACCCATGCATGAAAAGGGAATGGTACAGCAAGACTGCAGGAAGAAGACGGTGAGAATACAAGTAAAGAACAAGTGGGCATTCGGTTTAGGGGGGTTGTGGAGGGCCGCTAAATTTAATTACCAGGAAATGCCAAAGACTGAGCTAAGAACAAGAACCAAAACTGAGAGACCTTTAAAACCAACTGAGATCACGGACAGAAACCAGGAATGGCAGTGGAGGGATTTGTAGGATTCTGTAGACCATCCCATTTCTCATCCAGGCCATTTTTAATGAACCGGGTGCACACTTTCTGGTTCACACACAATGACATCTTAAAATATGTCACGCAGCACTTCTCTAGAGATATATAATCTCAAGACGTGGGGTAAAATATTTCCATGGTGTTTCAAAGTAGATGGATGGATTGAGCCACAAATGGGCAGTACGAAGAAATAACTGAGTTAGTTGGGGAAAATGAAAAATTTATGTTTAGTTATGTTTTTGTATCTCCTCTAACTCAACTTTATTCTAGAATCCTTAAGGAAAACAACTTTGCCTTTATCTCATATTTATCTGTTTCTACTTAAAATATCTGCTTAGGCTTCCCCACAGTATAGTTTCCCTTACTTTGAAACACGTTTTGGTACAATTTGTTCTAGCCACTTTTCATTGCGTTAGAGTAACTGTTGATATGATATGTTGGTCTTCAAAATGAATAGTAAATAATCCACAAAAATAATTAGTTACAGATAAATAATGTATAGCAAAGGATGCCATTTTAGGTGAAGTAAATACATGGAGATTGGAATATTCTAAAAGACTCCAAGAGCTCTCCTTAGAAGTAGATTGAAATAATGTTTGTTTTCAACATGAAGTTCTTGCAACTAATTCTCAGGCTCTGGGTGAAAAAACTACTTTCTCTCAATTTTGTGTTTTGCAAAAAATTTAGTGAAAGTAGGTAAAATTGTTTATTGTCTATCCACATGTTACAGATCTATATAAATAAAAATTTGAGATCATCATATTCCTTGGATAGTTGATGAATAAAAGCAATGTACAAAGCAGAATTTAGAGATTGTATTGATTTTTTCAATTTTTGGAAATTTAACCTGATATGGGCAAAATAAACATGGAAATTTGCAAGGTCTGTTTAGCTCTTCATTTCAAAGTGTTAAATACCTTTAGTTCTTTGTTCTAACTATAGTCCCTAACTGATTTCCTGGGTTCCATTGTCCTCAAGGATAACTCTGAACTCTTTTTAAAGGGAAGAATTATGGAACAGATTAAATGAAATGCTGTGTAGTTAAGAGTATTTAATAATGATTATAATAGCCATTAATTAATAAATCCATTCTAATTATAATTACTTATAATAGTGAATTATAAAATGACTTTATGTTAATGGATCAATGAGAGAAAAAGGAGGGTCTTTACAGTAGAATGGGTGTGTGGAAAGTTAATAGAGGATAGGGCTCGTTAAAGATACCATTTAAAAGGCTTGTCCATAGACCTTTTTCACATATCTTCTGAGAAGATAAGATTTCTTTTTCTGATAAGACTCCCCATGTCCAGTGTTCACTGTTGACAAATCTTCCAATATTTTCTCCAGATTACATGGCAAAACATCACAAAGAGCAACACATAGACTCTACCTAATGATTTGATTTCATTGTGAGCTGAAAAGATGTATCTGCACCAACAAAAACACGAAGGGTCTGAATCAACCAATATGTACCTGACTGATATTGCTATACCATATCAGTTTCTAGTGTTCTATGGTGTCCAGTAAAACCATCTCACGTTTTTATCATACTTGATAGTTTGCAAAGTGATTTCACATACATTATCACATTGGACCCTAAAGAGAATCCGATGAGATGGTTAGGGCAGATAAAAAACATACACATCTGGAATGTGGCCATGAAATATCGTAAATATAATACCAATTTAAATCTCTCTTTAGGCAAGGAGTGCAGGAGAGATGAGAAGTTGAAGGAACACCTCAATAACAGGAAGCCACAGCCAAAAACCAAGAGATTCCATAAAAAAAGAATTCAGCTTTATCAGCAATCTTCATGTCAATACCAAAAGGCCCTTTGGGTTTTGCTAGCAATAGTCCGCAGTTCCACAAACCTAAGTACAGTGTTTCCCTTCTATATACAGGCTTCCAAACTCCTTGATTTGGATCCCTTCCCCAGTAATCTGAAGGGGAATGACATGTACTCATCTCATTAGAGTATATAGAACATCAGAAATTAGGTGGTTGGGAGGGGCCATGTTTGACCTATTAACAACCTTTTGAATTCCTTTATCACTGAACTGGTCCCAGTTAAAGCTAAAATCCTGTATTAAAAGGCAACAAAAGATAATAACCTCACAGATGCTGTAGAAGGACAGATAGTTAACACTGTATCTGAAGAGCTCTTTTAACCATAAGGACAGTCAAGAAATAGTGAGGGGAAATGTTTAAAGCAATTGCATCTTCAGTGTTAAGACAATGTCTTGGTTGTGGACTGACATGAACAATAGCAGGAAAAAAATTATTGGCTAAATAATGGGGTGAGGGGGAGAAGGAAGAAGGGAGGAAAGAAGACATGAAAAAGAAAACAGGAAAAAGGAACAAAGTACAAAATTCAATGTTTCTTCTTTTCTTTCTATTTTGAAATAAATATCCAGAAAAGAATTATAATCATAGTTATTGTATATAGGTTTAAAATTCAGAAGTTGCTACATACATAAGCTGAATTGTAAGTTCATATCCAAGATCAAAGCCCCATTTTTCTTTCTCACAAATCTTAAATTCAAAAATCTAACTAGGAGACATGAAGATTGAGTGTGGCAAAAAGAGGGATGTTTTTATAAACTAAAAAGGACCTAAGTCTCTAAATGAAAATGTTTTCATTAACACATTTTTATATTATACCTCTAAAATCAGAATAATAAATCATAATATGAGAAGATGGAAAAATACTTGCATTTCAGGTAATGTAAAACACTTGTATTTCTTCATCCAATAATGAATAGGTTCTGGGTTGAATGTCATTGAGATATGTTTGATAAACTCAAAGTTTTAAGCATTTTTTTTAGTAAAATGTCAATTTGGTTCTAGTCTTTTTTCCTATATGTTTTTTGACTTTCAGTTTAGTCCCTGAGGTTTTTAGTAATTAGGTAAGGCTATTTTTTCTGTATCGCTGGCATGGGCACTGATCTAACTCCAGTTATACAACTAAAAATTTAGTTGTAGTTAACTAAACACATTCACTATAATAAAAATAGAATAATAAAAATAACAACCTGGAGTTATCTCAATCCTTTACTCTGTACCGAACAAGTCACTCAATTAGTCATCTCTTCTAGAATAGAGTTGCAATATGGTGATTTTGTACATTATTGTGGGTTTTAATAAATTTTTGCTAAGGTGAATTGAAATTAATCAGTTCACATGGTAATATCTAATTGAGACAAATATATTCAGGTAATTTCTATTCTTTCACTAACAGTATCCCCCAATTCTCTTCTCTACTCCATTTTTATCATACATACAGTACTAAAGAACGGGAAGAGAAAATCTTTGGAGATGTTACGACAAAACACACAATTGTACAATTGAAATGCTTGCTAGATGGATTCTATTTTCTCTGGAAGACAGTATCTTTCGGTTTACCTCTGCCTCAACCAATTGTCTGGTAGTATTCTGACACTTGTTTAGTCACCTGCCCTAAGTCACACAGTTTGTTGCATTGTTGGAGATAAAATCTAAAATGTCATGCTCACCTCATGCAGGACTGCATCAATTTCTAACAGAAAAAAAAATGGATCTGAGTTAAATCAGGGATCATAAATATCAGAAAGGAGGTTAAGAGGGCAATCTCACTTCCCAAATTCTTTATAGTCACCTATACATGATCCCAATTTCCTAGATAATTTTGTAACCTACTGTCTGAATTTTTTTGTTAATGGCTAATAACCTTTTTGATTGGTTGCTGCATCCATTCTAATTGGTCTGTTTATCTTTAACAGCTTTATTGAGGTAAAATTGCGATATAACAAACTGTTTGTGTTTAACTGTACAATTTTTTTCAGTTTTTCCCTATGTATACACCTGTGAAGCCATCAGACAATCAAGATAATGAACATATTCATCACCTCCAGAAGTTTTCTCATGTCTATTTGTAATTGCTGCCTCCTAATCCTTCCCCCAAATAACTCCTGATTCGTTACCTATCACTATACATTAGTTTGAATTTCCTAGACTATTATATAAATGATTTGCGCCTTTGTTTTTATCTAGTTTCTTTTACTCAGCATAATTATGTTAAGACCCTTTCATACTGTAGTGTATCAATGTTTCCTTTTTGTGTGTTGCTGAATAGTATTCCATTGTTTGAATCTACTACGGTTTATCTATTCACCTGTTGATGGACTATTGTCTAAATTATTAGAGTTATTAGAGTTGTGCAGGGTTTGGCTTTAGATAGATGTGCAATTATTATTGCATTTTGCCTACTTTTCTAAGCCTAGTTAGCAGTTCTTCATAATGTAACTCTTAAAAGAAGTATTTCTATTTCAAAAATGACAAAACATCAGCATCTCAAGATTGGTAAGCTATTACACTTTTTTCTTTAGTTTTAGGCTGGGTCTCTGTATTAAAATAATTGGTCACCTCAGTCAGTCAATACGATATTTGAGTGACCTGAGAAATAAAATTAGGAAAAATGGCTGATTTGAGAGCCTTAAAAATAAACATAGCTTTACACTGAGTTTGTTGATTCTTTCCTTACTTGCTTTTTTGTTTCTGTTTGAGGAAATTATATAAAACTTAAGCATTGTTCACTTTTTAAAAATAAATATTAACTACAGTCTTTTATCTATAACCAAGTCAAGAGTAAAAGATGTATCTCATTAGAAAAAAAAACTTTCCATTTTATTTTATAATTTAACAGAATAATATTATTTTCTAAAATTTAAAAAATTTATTGATGTTACTCTTTTAATGGTTGAAAGGTACAGGACCAAGATGGCACAGATTTCTAATTTCATTGATTAGCACTATAGGAAAATGCTCCTATTTCACAGGTACGCCATTATTAATGCCCAATCCTCTAGTCCCTTTTCATGCAGAACTCCCACTGGGAGTACCATATGAGAAAGAAATGTAGGATAAGACCCGATTATTATAATTCACAAGACTAATTATGACTTTGAGTTTTCCTGGATAAGCTAATTCTTTCTGCACCCTGGGATCAGTAAGCACAAAAGTAGTCTCACAAGGATTTCACTGCATTTAACATGACATGTATTTATAAATAAATCCAGAGACATTAAACAGCACTTCAGTTCGCCACTATTTTCTTTGTGTTTTGTTTTTAAAATTATAAAAATTCTAAATAAGACAATGCCGCAGGTGTAGTTTCACTAAAAAGTAAGGCATGCACCAGTTACGTATTTTTTGGCCCTGACTCATTTGTTTTAAATAGACAGTTTGTTTTTATTGGCATCACTGATTAAATAAGACTAAAGAGGAACATGGGAAAGCAGGATTAAAGAGAACTGGAAAGAAAGGAGAATGGCAGACAAATAAGGGTTGGAAAAACAGAAGGACTGCTGTAAAGATGGAAAAGGACTGGCAGGAGGGGTTGTGCTTCATTTTCATTTTTATTTGCGAAGAGCTTTGTGAGTGACATAAAATGATTAGAAATTCTTGCATGATTTGAAATCTGCGTTTGATTTTTTGGTGTGACAAATCTCTCAAACACTGATTCCAGAGTTTTCTACGATGCCACTATCAACAAATCCCTCCAATAGCCTTTTTTATTTAGTCGCCCATTGTACATCTATCTGAGAGGGAGTTTCTTTGTGTATTGAGTAATTTCCATGTTGTGAGGTTTCTTGTCTTCAGTTGCCTCCAGTTTTATGCTTTAGTCAGAACACTCACACAGCATTCAAAAAGGAAAACTCAAAGCAATATAGACTTTTGTGCCTTTTACAAAGAATTAGAGCTGTGTGCCCCTACCAATATAGCAATATATTATATAAGGTCAATACTCCTTTTCACATGCCTCTAATACAGAGGCATTTTACGAGGTAGAACAGTAAACACTGAATCACTCTAGAAGAGATACACAAAACAAGTAATTATCACTAGTTGCAGAAAAATAATTATGCAGTTTTGCAATGAAAACCAGTTTTTAACTGGGAGGAGAAATTCTACCCAAAAAGGCATGTAGAAAAGCTAAACATTGTGCTCTAGAAAATAAGGCATTCTATAAAACTTCCTAATGCAGCTTTATCATCCAGAAGAGGTACCATACTTTTTTTTTATAATAGCACATTGCACACTGCATGTAATACAGTATGCTCATATACAAGTCACATATAATTACTGCTATTTTTCTGTTGACTTTTCTGCCAAAGTGACCATTTTTTTTATTACCAATTCATCTAGCATTTTAGCAAGAATGCCCTTTATTGTCACTTAATGCTTGCCAGGTAGTCCTTGATTATGATTCAATGGACACCTAGGATTACTAGCCATTCTTATTTGGAGTCAACTATTACTATCATAAATGTTACTGCACATTCTCTGTGTCTAAGATATATAAAACAGCATTTAGAATAGGAAAAAAAAGCTAACCAGACCATCTTTGTAATGCAGCGTATTTTTCTTTATATTATATAGCACAACAATAAAATGTGTACGTTTCTATAGAAGGTATTTATCTCAAATATCTGTAGTGAGTTCCCTCTGCTCTGACAAATACCTAGCCCCCATTGAAGCCAAGAGGATTTTGTTTCCTTAGTGTTCAGTATGACTGTTCTGGGCCCTTTAACTAAATCCACCACCATAAATTAACTTAGAGCAGAAACAGCAAGTACAGCTACATTTAGGCTTATATAAGCATTTCCGTTCAACACATTTTAAAACTACATTTAAGTAATGTGGAAGTTATGACTTGTAGTGACAAAACCCAAGCCTATCAGCTGGATGAAACTATCTTTAGCCAGGCTTCCTGGACCAACATAGTGAAGTATATGGGCTAAGGAAAGAGGCTTGGGTTTACCTCTGAGTTTTTAGGAGTGTGAAGGCTCTTTTTAAAGTCTTAATATTAAACATCTTATCTATACACTGTAATGGCATCTGTGGCCAGCAAACAAGCCCTTGAAGCTTGAGGAAGTTTCCAGCCTAATCCTTTCAAATGCTTCTTGCTGCTTCTTCTCCCTGCCCACAATTGCATATTGAACTCCATACCACTAAAAAAATAAAAAGAACAAGTAAATAAGACTTCTTTGGGGGCAATTTCTATGGTCATTTTCAAGTAAAATGTAACTTCTCTGAGCAACGCTCTGAAATTACGTTAGTAATTTGGGGCTAGAAAAGAATTGGTCAAGATAGAACCCTTAAAAATTCATTTTATAATATGATGACTGATGCAAATAAATGACAAATATAGCTACACTTAGCATATCCATATACATATATCTATAGACTCTTGTAAAATATAGAAATCTTGGTGTACATACCAGGGGCTTTATATTCATTTTAGCTTGGTTATTATTGCTAATATCTCTGGAACACTTATCAATTATAAATCTATCTTTATCTCCTCATTTCTTAATCAGTTCTAGACCTTGATAGTAAATACACATATTGGTGTGATATATTGCGTTGCAGTCAACAATAAATCATTGTATACCATATTCTCAGTGTTTTAATAGACCAATATTTTTCCTCAACAATTTAATGATGCAGTATAACCAAATATAAATTCTCAAACTCTATATATTGGGGGTTTTAGTAGACATTAAATATTACTAAATATTTTTTCTATTTTGCAAGTTATTTTATTTTAAAAAGTAAAGCTCTCTTTTAAAACTTGGAAAAATTAAATATTTGTTGCTTATCTCATACACTTATTTTGGCTTAGAGCATATTAATGATTATTCTGGTTATTAATATTAATAATTGCTCTTTTTAAAAAGTAGATCTACTCTTGGAAGACTGGGTTTTAGGTATAATGTTACAATTAGTGTGATTAAATACTTTTAATTCTTAAATATTTATTTTAATCACTCCTAACAAATCTAAGTTGAATGCTTTTAGAAGCTCTTCTGGGTTTTATTTTGTAAAATCTGCTTTAAGAATTAGTCTACCACTGTAAATGAATGAATTGCTTTTAACAGAGAAAGAAAGGGAAGGGGGCAATTCCAGAAGAGAAAAATGTCAAGTGAACCAATGATTAATTAAATTAAAGGTGTGTTCATAAAAGTCATATTCATAGATTTATACAATATATTCACAGTGACATTTAAAATGTTTTGAAAATCCCTAAATAAATCCCATGTACATGAAGATATTTTCCATCTTTAAGAAATAAAAAACAAACTTACTACATAATAGAATTATGTAACTTTACTGTCAGTTACTACACATTTCAAGTTTTTTTGACAGAAAAATAGAAACAATTTTATATGTAAAAGTTTTAAAGGAAATTATATATGTATTTGCTACTTCCTGAGACGTTTATACTTAAACCATTAAATAATCTTGACTATCAGTGTAACATAAATGGTTGTCTTATTTTAAATTTGTATCAAGGTCATTTTGGTGTTAATCCATTAAGTTTACAACTCTCTATGGTGTCCTATTGGATAACTAAATTATTAAACTTAGCCGGCCAAATATTCATGAAAGTAAAAGTTAATTTTTTACAAGTTGTGGACTATGATGTAGAGGAAAAGAACTGGTTCTTAGTTCTGAAATAAATTGTTTTTTTAAAAATTCAGGTAATCCAAAGATAAAAGGTACCTTAAACCTACTTGGAGAATTAACATCTCTGAATGATAAAAATGACAACTGGGTCTTTAATATGGCACAACACCTAAAATAAAAGATTTGGAGAGCGTTCAGATTCAGGCATTACTTAGTGGTTTGATTTGTATGTAAGTCAATTAAACTTAAGACAATTAATAGTGTTTAGGTATTCATTCTGAATTGTTCATGATTGCTTCCTCCCAAAAGTCTATTCATGTTAGTGGATTTCTCCTCGCATCCTGTCTATTTCATATTAGTATAAAGCCTTTTATTTCCTTTTTCACGAGGAGTATAATTCATTTCACAAAAATTCAGTCATAGCTCAAGCTATTTTAACAAATGCCAACTTTTTTCCCTGCAAGAAAAAGGTTGCAAGATAAAGATTTTTACATTGCAGAGAAAATAGAGAAGAAATGACAGAATACTTTATTTACTTTAGTGGCCTGCTATTGATGATCCAAAACAAGGAAGTAGATGTAATTGGTAAAACAAACCCCAAAGAAAGTTTCAAGTATCTCAAATAGAGGAATATTCTTAGTTGTAAATAGTTCAATTCTATTTTCAGAACCTAAAATGTATATCCCTGCCGCCACCCCAATCTTGCTTCTCATTTTAATACTTCAGCTTTATCGAAGTAAATAAACTATTGTTAGAATAGAAAATCCAGCTAGGTTTGAGAGCTGCTTCCACTTTCCTCTCTTCCTAGCACAGTTCAGTGCCAATAGCTTTTGGAAAAGGGGAGAAAGAAAGGCCTGCTACTGTGCTATATGGGAAGTAAAGGGGCAGAGGGGCATCACTTCAATCTCCTGGCTCTGGCTTTTTCTCACTCTCGCATATCCAGAGAAAAGAGATGCTCTTCATTCACAAAACAAAACAAGAAAATCTCTATAATTATTTTTGGCTCAGCTCCATTGAAATTCATTCTCCTGGAAGCATCCCTGTTTTAGATTAAAACAATTCTTAGAATATTCATTTTCTGCTCTTTCATTCTCACTCACTAACCCTGCATGCTACCCACCCCCCAATCCACTCTCCTCAATTCCCCGCTTTTTCTCTTGCTTTCTTGTTTCTCAGTCTTGGGGGTTTGCTTGCTATCTGTCCCAGCCTTTGGCTACATTTTTCTCAATCAGAACAAATGTAGATCTCAGAGCTTGTTAACATCAATGCCTACAAATGCCCACTCAAGGTTCCCATGTTCGATGTCGGTTTTACCCTCTTCCAGCCAGGAAATTTTCCCAGTTCTGTGTTACATATCTATGATTGCTGGTTTGTGATCCAGTGTTTCAGACTGAAAATAGATCACTTCTAGTCTATGCCCGTTCAGTAAGATGGGAAATAAAATTTACTTACTCTTTCCTCCCACATCCCTTCAATACCCAATCCTCAAAAGATGGTTAAAACCCTCATTGTTCATGGTAGCTGATAGTTATTGAATTCCAAGGATAAAGCATGGAAAGTTATTATTTTAAAAATCAAAATCCTATTATTTAGTCACTGAAAAAATTTAGTGCATAAAACCAGAATCTAAAATCATTTAAAAAAATTTTTTTTAAATGGCTAACTTTAACTTAGATTTTTTTCCTTGCGGACAAAAACTTTCACCATTTTTTTGGTTTGTTAACATAAAAAAATTCACCAAATGGAGAGTAAAATTCCTGCTCCAAATAGTTTGTATGTATGTATTGACAAAAGTTATCCATGCGATGAAACATTAGATTCTCTTTCCCAAAACAGTGGATTTATTTGGGCTCTTACTACAAGGCAAGAATTTTATTTATAATGACTTACATTTTGAGGAATTCCAATTTCTTATACCTTAATTCTTGGTGACTGTAGACAAAGTTGCTGATAAACCTTTTATAGAAAGAGGCAGATCTGATACCTATGTTCATTAACATTAATGGAACTTTCTATTTCTCACATTCTAATTGGAATATTTAATTTGTGCTTGTTTCAGATTCTTGGTTATTAGCAAAGATATCTAACATTATTAGTATTTATCACGCGTGGAGTGTGCATCCTGTTTAGGGGTGGATTCCTGCTCCTTTGAACAATGAATGTTTTGTGGGGATATTGATATCACATATAAGTAAGTCCTAGCCTTCCTGCACTATCTTGACAAACAAAACAAAATCCTGACAGTTGCCCAGATGTGAAATGTCTCTGGGATTTCCTATCTTCCCAATAACATTACAGCAATCTTGTAAGCATGTATTTAAAAGAGTTTGGGAATCTATTTCTAAGACCTCACAAGAACCCTGACTACTGAACTCCATTTGGCTTACCAAATAGAGGGAAAGAAAAAACAAAAAAGAACAAAGGGGGAAACCACACACACTACAATTAATTACACTGAAAACATTTAATAAATATTCTTTCTTTCTATCTTTTGCCCTTTTCAAATGGAAAGGTGGCAATTTACATGTACTGTGCCTCTTTTCTCTTATTGTTTTATTTCCTTTCTTTCTGGATTACTTTTACTAGTGTAGAAAAGAGGTGGACATGTTTAAGAAGATAGAAGGATTTACCTAGTACATTTTTTTTTCCATATAATAAAACAGCTTAGGCATCTTCTACTTTGTCTTATGACCTTTGTTAAACCATTAATTCTGGAAGCTGCATTTTAATTACAAAATACCGTAAAGGGACTGTAGTAGGAATACACAACCCTTGATTCTAAGCCAAATGAGAGGAAGTTTAATAGCAATGTATGGCTGCAGGAATGGTTATGTTTGAGATCCATATGCATGTTCAACTCACACATTCAGGCAGTGCAATAAAGCAGGGAAAAAACAGCTGATACACAAAAGGGACCGTCTAGACAGTACCCCATCAGTCTGGCTAAATTTGGTGCTGGCATTCCCAATGGGATTGTAATATAATTGTTCTGGTGTCTGCGTTCATTCCCCCTGTCAAACACCATTCCAAATACACATCCTTCTCCCCACAACCCTTTTGCTTCCATAAACATAAAGCCCAAACTGTGCCATGCTAGAGAAGGTGTTGGATGGCTAACCCCAAGAAAATGTTATAATTTAGTAAAATCACTGTTAATTTTTTTTTAAAAGGTCCCCATGTTACTTCCTAACTCTGAATAGAATTAATTTTAATCATTTAAATTAGAAAATGAAAAAATATAGATGCAAATACAAATAACCTTGAAATATTGAGCGTTTTACATGAAAACAAATAGACCTTTTTACCCCTTTACATTTATTAACCTCTATTAGAAAATTTAACAGAAATCAGAGATGTGAAAGTATAATGATGGGCATGGATCATAAATTCTAATAAAGAAAAGGCTAATAAAAAATATCAAACAAAAGCACTAAAAATTTCAAATTGTGTATTTTTATTGTGTATTTTTTTCTTTCTTGGGTTTAAAAACCTTATTTTTCTACTTAAACGTCTTTTGAAAGTTAAATTTCTATTAATTTATATAGGAATGATCTCATATAGCTGGCTTTTTAAAAGAGAAGCTAAAAATATTTATCTGCTGATTTGTAGTGACTATTAATTAACATTTAAAAAATATTCTGGCTTAAGACATCACTACTTACAGAATAAATAAACTAAAAAGCCTATCATTACAATAAATAATGAACAAATTAGTGACAAAAATGCTTATCTAAAAAACATCTACAAGAAATTCTTTAAAAAATAACAGAAAATGCAGATTTTAGGCTTACCATATAATAACCAGATATACTTATTTTATTTTCTGCTCCAAAATGTCACCTCTGGGCAATGTTTAGATATTAAAGTTGACCCAAAAATCTTTTCAGAAAAAATTTTTAACTCTAAGAAAAATTATCTTAAGAGTGGGTCATTTGTTTTATTAATTATGGGTCTATATTTGTACTTTCTCTTTTGGAGGTTCATAATCCTTTTCCTGCTCCTGTAAATAGAAATTTGTCTCTCATATCTGAGCAGTTTTGAGATACTAGATTAGGATTCCAAGTGAGTGAAGAAAGTCTCCCCACCCTCATCGGGGACCACTCTAACTACAGCAAATTCAAAGAAAATAACTTCAGGCACTAGATCCTGGCTTTATCCAACTTCAGGAACCTGAGAGACAAGCACACCAACCAAAACGGGGTATACAAAAAATGATTGTTCCAGGAGGAAGCAAGACACACAAGGCCTCAACTCGCACAAAGACAAAGATTGCCCAGAAAATCACCACAAAAATGATCAGGAAATATTGACACATTTTCTAGATGTCTTAAAATTCTGACATGGAAATGAAAGATGAAAGATTATAGCTGTCTAAAATTCCCATGTGAAAAAATAAGATTAAGTGATTGTATCCTTCCATTTTTTATTTTAAAAAAGTGATTTCATATGTTTTCCTTCTTTGTATGAAATAGTTCTTCAGACTTTGCACACAGGTATGAGAAACACAGTCATTAAAAGAGACGACATAATAATATTTGGGCAGCGTCTGCTTCAAGCTGGGTGGTGTGTTGTGATTGTTTTTTACTCACTTTATTTTGTTTTTTTGTTTGTTTTGTTTTGTTTTGTTTTTTACAATATGTACTTGTAGAAAGTAAAAGAAAGGTATGTTGTAGGCCTCTTTGAGATGAAACGGTGTAGCAAAATCTAAGTTTTATACTTGGTTTTCAAACTATTGAATAATATCCTATGAGACCTCTTAGGTCTTAACTGGATTAAAATGAATATATTTGTGCCCTGGTTCTTTTCAGCTAACTAATGTGCATGTGAATTGATAGTGTGCGAGAGAGCGGGTGAGAGCAAGTGTATGTGACACTGGGAGAGGATGTGGGCTCCAGGCGGAGGGTGCCTGTGTGAAGGAGCTTGCAGGACTGTGTGGGCTGCCCCCAAAAGTGAGAGAAATGAGAATTAGCAGGCCTTAGGGTCTGGCACGTTTTGTTGGGAGCCAGAATAGAAGCTTAGTTGGGAGATAAAGAGGGAGGAGAAGGGTGGTGGTCAAGGGAGGGTGGAGAAGGGGGTGTGGCGCACTCCATAGCGTGTGTGTGTGTGTGTGTGTGTGTGTGTGTGTGTGTACGTGCGCACGCGCGTGCGTGCGTGCGTGTGAGTGTGTGTGTGTGTGTGTGTGTTGGCGCTGAGGTTTCAGTTATGGCTAAGCCTTCAGTTTTTGTTTTGTCAATTTCTGGCATAAATAAGTTGAAATTTCAGGTTCAGTTTTGAATGCATGCAAAGGGATCATGGTTCGAGTTTCTTTTCTGGCCCTTCACTACGGTTGCTGCTCAGAACATTGCTGCTGCTACAGAGGGGGTGTGGGGGGAGCAGCAAGGGATGGGGGGCTGTCTGCAGCTGCCCCTCTCACACTTGAATGAAAGAACTTTTTTTCAGGGGTAAGGAAGCTGTGAATACCTTTCCCAATAAGAGATGAGGCATATTGAAAACTATATTAAATTACCCTGATTAACAATTTAGCCACGAACAGGGGAGCTTTGGGAGATCTCTATAGGCAGGACTGGGGGCTATTCATGCCAGTAGCTAAGAGGTCGAAAGGTTTCTGAAGTTCACAGGCTCAGAGCCTTTGTTATGCTAACAGACAATCTCAAATCAGCTGCCTAGTGGAGTGTGAAATATAAATGATTCCTTGAGAACTTGCAATAAGTTGTCACTCTTGCTCTCCAAATACCAGGACAGGCTGCTAATTTCTAGCAGGCCCTTTTGCAACATTGCTAGCCCTAAATGAATGCCTTTGTAGTTCAAATAATCTTTTCAAGGGAGCTGTCCTATCATCATAGCCCAAATGCATCTTGGTTTTGACTATTAAATGAAAATCAGGGCTCAGCAGTGCTTGACTTTTCCAAGCAGGCCGATGTTTGGGAAGGGTGGTGGCAGCTTTCATGCACAACAAGTTAGCACCCACTGCAGGAGGGCCAGGGCATTAATAACAGCCCTCAGCGGCAGGAGCTACCCTAACTCTCACCCCCACTCCCTACCCGAGAACAATGCTCTGGGAGAGATTTACGTGGCTTCCCCTCAGGCTGGACTACCTTCTTTCAAGCACATCAACATTTCTCTGATTTATGGATCCTCTGTCCAAGAGGACAGCCAGCTGACCTGCTAGCATCTGACTGGTCACTTCCAAGGATCAGCTTTGGAGATAGATGTATTCATTCTTCAGGGCAGACGAGGCCAAGGGGAAGAGGGCAAGGTGTATGTCCAGGCCATGCTCCTAGTATGCCTGTGGATATTATTTTATCATTTTCCCATAAGAAGGATATGCATATAGCTTACAATCTTGGATGTGACTTTCGAGCCTGTCCAGATGAATGTTCATGAGAAAATGGTCCTAAAATCATGTCCATTCAGCATGTCCAGGAAAAGGGTTCTGGCTCTCTGAGTCTGAATCACCAAGTTTTTTTTTAAATAAGGACAACCACTTCCTATTCTAAAATTCAGGCAAGTGTGGGGATTGAGAATAAGATCTATCTGGAAGAATGTGCCCAAATTAAACATTCTAGTAAGACAGAACAAAGCTAATTCATACAAATAAAGAAAGCACACACAAGGGCAGACAGAGACCAAAGGAAACTAGAAATCTACCTGCATCAGTCTTCACACAACAAGGGATAAAACCTTAATAGTAATAACTTGGGTCCTAAATATCATGTTTCTGGCTCCATGTCCTCAGCTACTTAGCTGAAATACATAAACGTCCATGATATTACAGAAGTCTCTGCTTTTTCCAAACAGAGCAGGTTTGATTTTTGACAAGGAATAGAAAAAAAATCAAATGGACTATATTTCTTAATATATTCTTAGGGTAAGTTTATAAACACATAAACATGTAAAAGCAAAAGCAGCTTTTGTCATCAATTGCAGCCATTGTCATCAATTTTGACTCAAACTTAGAAAAATTGAAAAACAAACATATTAAAAACTATGTATTTTAATAAACCCTTAGGTAACTTTATAAAGCTTGAACATATACAGTTATACAAAAAATCAAGGGCCTTGATATTTCTTTATGTTCTTCCTTTAATGACAATGGTTTAAAAATAATGGATCGTAAATGTTTAGGGACTTCATTTTGATTGATACAGAAACTGGTTTAAGTAAATACTTTTTTCTGGCTTAGGTATACTGAGACTGATGACTACATATGAAAAAATTAATTAAATATAAATAAGAATGGTAGTGTAACTTGCACCAGGTTTAAAACCATCTAGCTTACACATTTAAATCCTGTTTTTTAAAGTCAGATACAAAGTGCAATTGGAAGAGACTCTGGGATTCAACTCAGAGAATTTGCCCCGTCAGAATAGGAGAGAATCTTTAGAAATCAGGTCAAGACTTGTCTTTCAAATCCTTATTTTCTTTCACTCAGTAAAAGCAATCTGCAAATAATATTGGCTAGAAAAAATTAGTTCAGATCATGGACATTAAAGGTATAAAAGTTTGTGATTTCTTCTGCTAAATGCCAGAATTAGACCATAATTCGTTATTGATCATTCACATCCTTTTCAGTGGGACTTAGAATTCTGGTTATCTTTATCTCAGAGATAACAAAAAGATTATCTTCAAATGCACTTCTAATGACACACACACACAAAGAAGGCACACTGATGGCTGGAAGTTCAACAAATGTGACACAACTTGCTCAAATTTAACTTTTCATTCTCTTTCCATTTTAAAACATTTAATTATATTAAACCACAAGTAACTACATGTTATTGACACATGCGAGACATTCAAAGAACACCTTCCCTGGGCTTCCAAATGCGTATTTTACCATTTCCAAGTGTCCTCTCTCCCTTTCGCGTCTTTAACACATCAAAACAGGGAAGAAAGAGCTTTTGTGTTATAACTACAGAGAAAACATTTGAGAATGTGTCAATGCTGTGAATACCAGCACCAGTTTTGGGGTTGGTTTGTTTTTCCCCCTGCCGTGGTATTTCTTTTCCCTATGCTTTTGCAGTCTTTAAACTCGGCCCACTTTGAGAAAAGCAATGGTGGAAATAAAAAGTTAGGACAAATCACATTAAACCTGCATGTTGACAGAATATGGACATGATGAAAGCAGTGTTGGGATATTACAGAGTCAGAGCAGCTCTCCACACACAGAAAATTAAAAGAAAATAAAAAAATAAAAGCTGGTCTTTTCTACTTTTTCTTAAATACTTAAGATCTGAGAAAAAGGGAATTAATTCCTATTTACAAAAGACAAGTTTCCAGGGTTGCCATTTCTCCATAGTGGGGTGTCTGGATGTGTGTGTTTGTGTGTGTGCCTGTGAGTGTGTGTTTGGGGAGAAAAGAAAGAATGGGGGAGGAGGAAGGGCAGATAACTTTACTGACATATTAATTCTTTAGATAGCAGTAAATGAATGGTCCAAATAGACATTTGTTTCCCTTAATAGGTTTTGTACAGGTCTCTTACAAGCTGTGGCATATGCTTCATTTATATGTATATTTATTTAGAAAGATAGAGAATAATAGGTGCAGTTTGTCTATAGTCGCAGTTATTATTTAAAGTCCAAAGAGGTTACAACTTTTTTCACTCCAAACATGGATACAGAGGCCTCTTGTATATGCCTCCTGCATTATGTTGAAAGCCAATTAAAAATCAAGATAATATCCTAACCATTGAGCCTTAAGAAGAGAAAGAGGCTAAAAGCAAAATGACTCCAAGATGGCTGCCTCTTCCTTTTTCCCCCTCCTTACTGCCTGTTTTCCACATAGAAATTAATGTAATATTTTGTTTAGAAATCACATTGTAGGTCATTTGCAAATGAGGCAGCCTCTGAGGCACCAATATCTGCCTAGAATACTCTCCTGATGCCATCGAGGTATGGAGAGAGATTAAAATGCAAACATTCAAATATATTTAGATTTGTACATAGTGACTGGACTCACACACATAAACACTTGAATGTGTGAACAACACACACAGCTGCAAATGCAATAAAAGCCTGAAATCTTTCTTAATTCTTAGGACAGAAGGGCAAAGGAGGGTGCCAAGCTACCACCTTCCTCCCCAAAGGTTCGAAATGCCCTGTTCATGGTCTGAATTTGATTTAAAAAAAAAGATATATCTTACTGATGATTCTCTCATTAGGCTGACTTCTGAAGTCTGGGGAGACAAGATTTCCATAAATTATCTCTCTAACTCATCCCATGCTGGTACAAAATGCAAAGCTAAAATTGCTTTTTTTTTTTTTTTTTTTGCATTTTTTTAAAAGAGAGAATAGCAAGCAAACCAGCTTCCTGATTAACATGTTAAAGGATTAAGATCACTAGTAATTACTGCTATTAATTATAATAAATATATATTCTCAATCATAAAATTGTACCCGTAATGCTAAACTAAAATAACATCAAGCATAAATAAAGAAATATTTGGGGCTTTATAACAGATTTATAGCAGGTTCCTGTGTAGACTGGAGGGCACTAGGCATAGAACAAAGCAAATGGTTTAGTTCCTATAGGAAATATATTAAAAAGAAAAAAAAAAAAAAGAAAAAGAAAAAACCCACAACCCTTTATCTAAAAGCCATCAGGGACAAGCACTCAATACAAGTTAACAAGCAGGAACTGATAAGATAACATTTATATGAGGTCAGAAGTCAAATGCCAGTCAAAGGCTTTTAACCTCTTGGGTCATAAACAGGAATAGTTAAAAGTGAGAGGTAGTTATTTATCGGATTTTAAGGGTACCTGATCATTGCCAAAGAATCACCAATGATGAAACTAATTAGGATTTATAGAAAAAGAATTTTGTAGCTGTTCAAAGAAAATGAACCTACAAACCCATAATTCTTCAATTGTAGGGAGAAAAACAAACAAATAAAAATAAAAACCTCTTTTGGGGGGAGGAATAAATGCAGCAATTTAAACAGATTTAGTAATAAAATTTGTCCCAGAAACAATAATGTATAGCTCGTGTACATATTGATTAATATATGGTAAATGATATACCTTATTAATTCTGCATTAACAATTTAACAACAAAAATAACCACTACATAATTTATTTCCAATTTTTGTTCATTTTCTTTTACTCCCCTTCAAACCTCCTAAATTAGACAGAATATAATTCTGATATCACAGTACTTCTTGCCCTCAGAATGCCATCATTTATAAATTAAAATATACATATACATATTCTAATAGCGATTATTTTACAATATCAGAATATCAGAACTGCTTAATTAAATTTTTATCCGGAGAAACAGATGTCTCTTCCTCTATTTGCTGTCAGACTATTTTTCTTTGTTTTGATTTTTGTCCTTTTTTGTCTTTTTTTAGGTTTATATTCCAAACTCCCAAACAGTTCCTGATCCTAGAGTTCATGCTGGCTTATATATTCAAAGCATACCATCCCCCATTTTTCTCTTTTGCAATAAAAGAAAGCAGATCTAGATATTTCTTTCTAGAGAGAGATAGAGGGATTGTTGTTAGGCCTGCTAAGGCCCACTGTTTCTTTAAACAGAGTCCACAATACACTAGGCGAACATTGTGGATTTAAAATGCTTTTAAATATTTATCAGAAGTATTTTATCATCATATTCAAATGACACCTGGAGTGCACTCACCTTTATTGACAATCTCTGTTCTGAAAGTCCATTTGCTTCCTTAAAGCCCCCCAAGCAGAACAAGGACTACCCGTTTTCATTCAGTTAATGTTTAGTAAAAAACCAAGCAACCTTAATCAGCATGCTGATTGCATCGTCAACTAACAAATAATTTACTACTCTGAGCATTGCATTCCATTAAAAGCTCATTAAATTTTCTGTTCTCCAATGGGAGGTTTAGCTTTTGAACTGCATGCTTTTGCTTCAAATGATCATTTATTCAATTTTTGCAAAAATGTTGTTATTTTTTTCCTCAAGTATAGGTGAGCATTTTAGACTGCAGACCTATGGAAACACAGCCCAGGGTTTGAGAATGTTCCATTTGATTTATAAACTCTGTTTAATAAAAATTCAACATAATCTCTCGTACTTTTAGGAAATCCTAAAATCGCTGAGTGTATCTGTGGTTATGCCTGACCCAAACATAGCATCAGAAACATGAATACATAATATAAAATATCAAATCCCTTTTTTACAGCTTAAATTTTTCTTTTCCATATATTGTTATTTTTATTATTTTTGTACTTGGAAATAGCTGTTTTCTACTGCTTAAAAAGGAGCACGACATCACAAAGCCTTTATAATATTTAATGCCAAAATTAATACTTTGCTCTGTGTATATGTGTGGGAGGTGACTAGTTACCCAAAGAAAACCACATTTTTCTGGGGTTTACACATTTTTTTACAAACTCACAATCCCTTGAATTATTTTCAAGTCCAGACTCATCTAGGAAAGTATATATAGACACACACACACACACACACACACACACACACACATATATAATTTTTAATTTAGGGAAACGTAGGAAAATACTGGCTGCCAAATTAACATGCATCTCTGGATTGCTAATTATGCTCATTGCAAATTTGGGTCATTTTGCATGAGTGACTCTAATGTAGGGCTGAGATTGCCACGCAGCACAGTGGATTCCTGATTCCCTGCGCTAATCCTGAACTCGGTGATTGTGTCAGGTGCAGTTCTATATGCTCTAGCAGCTGGCTCATCCTCATCAATGCAAATAAGGCAACTCCTACAATCAGAGCCTCGCGAGTATGAGGCCTGATTGCTGAGGGCAGGCTAAAGCACTACACAGACTCTCACTTTCAAATCACGCTAAGTGACAAGACAACTGCAATGTCCCTCCAGTTCAAAATCAACCTTTCAAAAACAAAACAAGAAGAAGAGGATGGCTACAAAGAAGAGGAAAACCCTAGTGTTCATGAAATGGACTTGTTTAGATGGGCTTTATGTAGATACAGAGCTAATGTAAAGTGCATTTCAACAAATAATTCTTTAGCTCCTATTCTGTGCAAGATGCTTTGTTTTAAGGGCTGCAGGGAATGCAAAGGTGAGGGAGACAATCCTCTCTTCAAGAAACCCTACCATTTGATTGCAGAAAACTGTAAAGGTTAGGATAATAACAGAATTATTATTAAGCTATAGTCATCTAAATCTTAAATGAAAAAATATTTTTACAGGAACTATTGAGAGATGGCATTATGGCACAGACATTCAGAGCAAGACTTTGGAAACTTCAGGTTCAAATCCCAGCTTTGCCACTTATTTGCGCACATTTTTCACCTTCCTACAACCTTAATGCCATCCTCTGCAAAATGGTGGTCACACAAGTACCCATCTCATAGGGATCTTAGAAGAATGGAACTGAGGTTACATATATAACACACTTGCCGCTGTGCTTGGCACATAGTAAGTGCTGAATAATGTCAGCTGTGATTAGTATTATTTCCTTCTTAACATACAAACAAGGGATGTGAGGGGTCCAGGAGTAACAACACGCCACATTTTGAAAGGCATTTATTTGATCTGTCTTTAAATTCCCATTTTCCATGTAGCACTTACCCTGCAGAAGTAAAATACTGTGAGCGTAAAGGAGCCCTGCCTCTTTCAGTGGTGCCTGGACAACCCTGGCAACTCAGAACATGAAGGAGAGAACAAGAAATCCCTGTGCGTTTCCTTTTCTTCTTTTCCAAACACGTGTGCAGACTTCCCCTGCATTTCAGCTCCACCCTCTTTATTTTACTGCCTAATCTATAAAGGAGGATTAACAGCAGCACGCTGCTTTGGCATAGAGCAGATTCTGGGTGAGGACCTGTAGGTAGAGTTTAATGAATACAATTTTCTAGGACTGTGAGTGCATATTTTTAGCTACATGCTGGGCTCCAGCGTTGGCTCTTGAGACAGATGAACAGACCCTTTGATCAGACTTGGGTGTCACTCCAAGAAGAACCTTTTTCAGAATGTAGTTGGGGAAAAATATCTTCTGTCTCCCTTATTCTTAATTTGTACTCAATAGATTTAGATTCCCAATAACTAGTCCCAATAAGTCTCATTACAGCACTGAGATGCACCATTCTGGGGAGGGACAGATTGCTTCCTGGCTAAAGACAGTGGCTGTTGTTTCTCAAGTGGGTGGTTGCCATCCTTTTCCCTTGGAGAGTAGGCTAGAGGTACTTAAACTTCTTGGGGGAGGCTTGGCCTAGACAACATCATAGACACCATATCCCCCCTGGAGTTACCAAACAATAAAACTGCTTCCTTTGCCAAACACAAAGAATGGTCTGGAGTTGGATATTAGCAAACAGAAAACTACAAAAAGAAGACAGGGAGGGATGGAGGGAAGGAGGGAGGGATGGAGGGAGGGAGGGAGAAGGAAGAAACAGAGGAAAAAAGGAAACATGGAGCAGAAATGGAGGGAAATTATATGAAGAGAAAGCATAAAAATAAGATCACTTTTCTGCTTTAGTTTGCCAGGGAGATGGTAGCCATCCAGTCTTCTCTTGATTTTAGCCAGTGCCACGGTGAGAATGGGGAGTTAGAAAGAGTTTTTCTGTCATGCCAAACAGGACACAAATGAGGTGCCAGATCCTGTGGAAATAGGTGAGACTTTAAGGCCTTCCCATTGGGAGAGGTGAGCAAGATGGTGAGTGATGTGATCTCTTACATTCCTGCTCAGGACCCTCTCCTTCTCTTTCTAGTAGGATTAACAGATATTTTCCTAAGCAGAAATCATAATGTGTCAAATCATCGGAGACAGTCAATTTGTTCACAATGCCCATATTCTCGGAGTACCGAGGAAGCACTATTCAAAAAACAGTTTCATTTCAAGAGACACAATGCAGTAGAGGGGTAAACATTTATCTTCATAATCTTACACTCATTCAGACTGCTTAATTTTTCCAGTGATTTTCCCCTCCTCTTTCACTCCACCCCCAAGCTCAGCTTCAAAACATCTAGTACAAAAAAAAAAGACATGACTTCCCCAGAGGATTCGGGTCTCAGTGATCCTGATGATGCAACGTGTGCTCTCCATTATTCCTGGGAGCTCCCTGGGTGTGTTCTGCGTCCTGTCTCACAGCTTCTGCTGTTCTGTTGCATCACTTACAAATGCCCCTCAAACACCCACACACGTTACCTCCACCTCTTCCTTTCACCTCATCCCAAGTTATCAGGACTCCTTCCCCACGCCACCCCACCCCCACTCTTTTGTCTTTTATTTTTATTATTGCTATTATCATTCTCTCCACTAGCGCAGCCCTCTGCGGCTTCTCCTTAGGGAGGCATTAAGTTGCCTTCCTTTGTGCTACCTTAAAACTGCTTGTTCTCCTCCAGCTCCCTTTGAATACAAGGACTAGTGTCATCTTCCGAACAATGAATGCAAGTAGTTACAGAGTGGGATTCCCACTTCACATTGTTGGCATTCCTGAAAATCTCATGCATTTTCAGCCCCCCTCCTCCTTTTTTTCTCATTGAGACCCCATAAGATAGCAGCAATTAGACGCTCTGAAATGAATAGAAACAATAGCTACTGCTATGTCTTATTCTTAAAATGGGAATAGCAGACATTTAGCAAGCAGAATAAAGTCTGCAATTTTTTTCCTTCTTATCATTTGTATATTCTGTACACATGTAGAGAGTTCTTTTTTAAAAAGTGGAATGCTGATAGCATTTTCTGTAATAATGTATTTTCCATTGATACATTTTAGGTGTCTATTTAACCATAATGTTCTCTGTGATCATGGTGTCAAAATATAACGAATTGGCCCATTCTACATAGAAAGCCCTTCCCACCACTTTCCCTTCCCACCTGTAAAATCTTACCCATTCTGCAGTATTCAGCTCACACCCTATCTCCACCAGAAAATTTTCCCAGATCCTCCCAGGATTCTTCTCCCTCCCTTGTGGCTTCCTTTGCAGGCGTTTGTGCCTCTGCTCTGACTGGAGTTGACTTTTTAATCTGGTTATTGTTGACGTCTGTCTGCAGAACCAGACCATCGGGCATGGAGAAGGAAGAGGCCTAGTGTCCTCCTTTCTGGACGCTCTGCCACTCCTAGGAGAGTGCTTGGCACAGCAGAGAGGCTCTATCACCTGAGGATAAAGTGTGCATGACTGAGAAAAGCCCACCAGTTCCTGTTCAGGGGCCCTTCTGGATCAGGGGGACATCAAGTCACTCCCGGCCCACTCTCTCACCCCATTTTCACTTATGTTTGACAATGATTTTTGAAGCTTCCTTACATTAGAATTTTAAATATTTTTTTCATCTAAATGCTCATCTTTAGTAAATACATAACTGGATGGATTGTGAAGTGAGGGAATTAAAAAGTGCTATCTTATATCTGAATGAATAAATCATTTATATTAGCTCTGCTCTTTCTAGGCTGGTTTGGAATTGGCAACGAATACCAAGGCATCAGTACTCTCTGACATGGTGCATTCATTTATTTATTGTTGTTGCTGTTTTTTTAAGTGCTCTGACAAGTTGTTTACTGTGAGCCAAATGTCAATTAGCATTGGTCTGAAAAGGAGTTGCTGAGTTACACTTTTGTATTTAGCTTTCCAGTCATCCTGAGGTTTTGTGTTTTGTTTTGTTTTGATTTTGATTTTGATTTGCACAAGGTATTTATCTTCAAAGACTCACCAGCAGCACCACAACAAAAAAATTCTACTTAGTAATTTAGCATTTCTTAAAACCACACCTTGTTGGCAACCCTATCATTTCAGTGTTTAATTTTTTTCACCTGATAAGGCAAATGACACTTTAGCCTTAGTTAATGTAAAACAGGGAGGTGTTAATCTCATTTTCAACATGTCAGTTCTTCTAGGTAGTGTATTAATACGCAAGATCCCCTGCTGGCAGACTCGACAGACTCTTTCTGGTTGTGAAGTCAAGTCCAAACCTGGTAATTTCTGCTTTCCTTTATTGTACGTACTCAGGTGGGCTTCATTCATTGAAAAAGGTGTATCAGTAATTAAATGCATATAAAGAAACAAAGGGATGTTTGCAAACTATTGACTTAACTCCATACTTAGACACTATGATAAGTTTGTTTTAAAATATTCATGCACTACAAACATTTGGGTATGTTTGATGATAAGTAGCAAAGAGGTAAGTCATGTTTAAAAGACACTCTGAGATCTATAATTTTGCGTCAGAGAGCTCCACTGCAGTGTCACCATTTGCTTTGTTTAATTTACTTTCTTTAAAGCAATAATTGCAAAGAACAGAACAAGGAAAAGTATGGACTCTGATGCAGGCAGTATCACAGAATTCCACATCCCACAAGAAAAATTTATATTCATGAAGTGATGTAAGAATCAAACTTTTTATTTTTATTTTCCTTCAGGGCATACAGATGAAATAAAACAAGGTTTTCACGCGGTATTAAATTGGATAGTATCGAGAAAATGTGTTTCCTACAGAATTTTTTAGAAGATTTGGGATTTGACCCACTTAACTCTATTCCTACAAACATTAAGGAGAGGTTTCTAAGTGCAGTTTCAAAAGAGGTTAGAGAGGGTAAAAAAGAAATCAGTAACTACAATGAATATAAAACAATATTAAAATTAAGCTTTCTTATTTATAAATATGATTAATAGGTTTTAAAGAAAATGTCACATGGTTTCAATGGAAGGAAGAATTAGAATTGACATTTTAATCTCACATAAGAATGAGATTTTAAGTGGTTTTTTAAAACCATGGATAAACATAGATATTGATGAGCTATTAGTTCATTTCCACTAAAAATATGAGAGATGCAGAAAGAATAAAAGGGGAGGCCAACAAAGGCAAATAAAATAACGTTTATGGGAGTTGGGCAAGTAAAAGAGTTGTGGTGTGGACACAGATGAAAAGGCCAGGGGCCCTGGAGGTGCACACCACCAGAACTTGCCCCGAGTTGAGGAGAGATTTCAGAGGCAAAACAGTAATGATGACGCTTGAGAGGTTAATTTTTGCACATGTCCTCCCACTTGCTAGTCACTATTATTCCCACTTTACAGATGAAGAAACAGCACAGAGAAACTGAGACTTCTCTGAGTCAGGCAAGCCCCAGGCCTGTGATTTGTCTTTTTCTTTTTTCAAATTTAAGATGGGGACTTGAAAACTGTGAAAGGAGGGGAAGAAAGATGAGCCAAAAAGATGTGAAACAAAGAAGGGAGAGTCACTGAGGAATTCTGAGCTGTCAAATCTATCTAGAAAAATAAAGCAAGGGAAAAAAAGTGAGATGATAAGATTTTTCTCTTTTATTCCTATCCAAGTTAATAACATGCACAGTCCCTCTTTTTATTCATCTCCTGTCTGTACATATTTTTCCACACACCATTTCTATAGTTACATAATTCATTTCCTTGCCCACTGGGTCAATACTTTATCACTTTACCCAGTTTCTTTTTG
Source organism: Lyroderma lyra (assembly GCA_004026885.1). Taxonomy (NCBI): domain Eukaryota; kingdom Metazoa; phylum Chordata; class Mammalia; order Chiroptera; family Megadermatidae; genus Lyroderma; species Lyroderma lyra. The sequence continues at coordinate 22,191 of PVJL010009003.1, read as the reverse complement.
CAATAGCTTTTTATACTCCTTGCCAGTGAAAGTGTACCCCTAGAAGAAGAGGATGACAAAAGGAAGAAGGTGGGCAGGAGAAGCTTGGTAATCAGGATCATTGTTAGAGCTCCATCTCCATTGCTCCATTTCTCCAGTGCGCGCTATTATGAATCTCCCCTTAAACACGTTATTTTCTATGTTTAGCTTTTACCTGGAACATGGATGAACTCACTTTAAAATATAACAGGATTAAATTCTAGCAGTGTTCATTGCAACCACACAACTAATATTTTATATATCGTATCTTAAATCTCCTTCTGGAAATGTAACAGAGTTACCTGTATGGTTTATATCATTGTTGACATTTTTATTTTCTTTGTAAACAATTTGGTACAACTTTAATTGAAGATCTTAAGCCTCACAGATTAGCAGGTTTAGGATAAAATGTGGAAGTAGTGGGAGAAAATAATTCATCAAAGCTGTTAAAGGACTTGCATGGAATCACACAACTGGCTGAGCTTGAATTAGAAATTTGGACTTTTATTCCAGGCTCTGCATCCTACACATTGCCTCACAAATTCAATTCAGTCAGTGCAATGTGCTATAGAGAATTGTATTGGCATTCCCCACTCACTTGTATATTTTTATTAGGGTATGTCCCAAACAGTTCTAAGAAAAAAAAAAAAAAGATGAGAACATGTTTTGGAGGAAAGGAAATTTCTAAGTGGAAAAAAAGAACACCCCAAACCCCAAACAACCAACTCTTCCATATATTTGTTATTATGAAACAACATAGATGAGGCTTTAGCAATAAGTAGTGTGTGTGTGTGTGTGTGTGGGGGGGGGGGGGCTGGTATTATTTTTCCGCCTGTCAAGATAAGTAAGAATGTAGGTAGTCAAGGAAAAATGTGGACACTAAGATAGCTTCCTTACTCAAAGTTACTGTTTCCAAACATTCTCTCAGTCAATCAACAAATATTATGTACTCATTTTTCTGTCAGGCACTGTGTTAGACGCCTAGGAGTGAACAAAACAAACATAATCCCCACCCTATTGAATGAACTAATTTGATAACTCTTCTACTTTTCAAAATATAAACAATATACTCGTACTTATCAGCTATTCATATTTTAGTATGAATTACTTTAAATGAATAATTCATTTCTTGGCTCTTTGTTCTAGGAAGATATTAATTAAGAATAGCTCAGATTTATTGTGAGGATTCAGGGCAGTGGACAGAGGGAAGAACAATAACAAATGCAGGATGATTTTGAAGCATGGAGAATTTTGAAAGGGCATGCTAGAATGCGATGCCAGTGTAGAAGGTTTGCAGTTACCTTAGGGTTCTGGATATACGGAGGAAAGTAGGTCAAGAGTACAATGGAAAGCTTTACCTTGTTTTTGCCTAAGGATTTTGGTGGCATTTTCTTGACCCAGGAATCTGTGACTTTAGAAACCTTATTACAGACATCTAGATTTTATTAGTCTTGAGTGAAATCTTCAAAATATTACCTTTTACTTTTCTTTTGTGGGTGGTAGTTCTAGCCCCAGACAGATAAAAAGTTCCTTTTTATCTGCTGAGGACAACCCAAAGCAGCAAGTCTGAAATGTCTTTCAAATATTGTAGCTGTTTTCCTTGAAAATTTAAGTAATTTTTACCTACTACCTCATGATAGATCCATGTTTGTTTTATAAGAAAATATTGCTATAAATTTCTTGTTATTAGTAAATTGGTTCTCTGGGCAGAAATGTCATGACTACTGTGTGTGTCTCAGTCTGCCTGCACATGAGTGGGTATGTCTAGAGGGTTTCACTGAAGAAGATACTAAATAATAGAAGGGTTCAGTTGTCTAAGGATTTACAATGCCAGGATTTTCTTGAATTGAGAGCACTTTGAATTTGTTTGTCAGGGTAATTTCCTGTCTCAGCATTCCCATCAGTTTCTGGAACACTAAGTTTCTAAGAATTTCTCCATGATCTATATCTGACTGCCAGTGATATGAGCTCATATGGTCAGGATAGGTGAAAAATATGTGGTCTGGCCTTCCAGATCAAAAACCAAACAAACAAACAAATAAAAACAATGTGATGTGCTGAGCAGGTGTGGAAATGAGTCTGGGTGGAGCATCCTGGCCAGCCAGTTCTCTTGGGCTGTTGAAGAGAGTTTTGCCGTCCCAGACTTCCTCTTCTACCAGACAAAGCAGGCTGGGTGCGAGACAGGAAGGAGCATAAAGAATTTGACCAAATTTTGCAGTACATATGTTCCTTCATCCCATCAATATTTATTAAGACTGTGCCAGATACTGTTTGAGACTCTGGGGACACAACAGAGAAGATAGACAAGGTCTTGGTGGTAGGCAAAGATGTCCACGCCCTACTTTCCCAGAACCTGTGACTTTGTTAGCTTACATGACAAAAGAGATGTTGCATATATGATTAAGGATATGGACCTTGAGATAGGAGATTAATCCTGATTATCAGATGGGCCTAATCTAATCACATGGGTCTTTAAGAAATTGAGAACCTTTCCAGGCTGGAAAAAAGATGAGACAGAAGGACACTTTCAGAATCTAAGAGAAATGTGACTGCTTTTGCTGGGTTTAAAGATGGAGGAAAAGGCTATAGGCCACCTAGTGCAGAAATGTAGATGGCTTCTAGAAGCCAGAAAAAGGCAAGAAAATGGATTATCTCCCAGAGCGTCCAGAAAAGAGCATAGCCCTGACAACACCTTATTTTATAATAGTTCAATGAGACAGATTTCTGATCTCCAGAATAGTGAGGTAAGTTTTGTGCCTTTTTAAGTCACTAAATCTCTAGTAATTTGTCAGAGCAGCATTAGAGAACTAATAGAATGTCCACCCTCTTTGTGCTTGTATTTTAGTAATGCAACAAAATTAATACAATACAATAAATATAAATATACAACAGGTCATCCACGTATTCTAATAAGGCAATGACAGCAATGAATGAAGTAATCTGATGAAGACTATAATGGACACCCTCAAAAATTTTCAATGTTTTGAGAATGCTCCACTGTAGGAGTTTTGATGTTAGGTAAAGACTAGCTCCCCCTGTAAGAGTTTTTAAAACCTGTCTCCTTTGCATCTAGACTTGAGCACAGGAATGTGGCTTGGGTTCCAGTAAGTAGATACACACCCTTGCCAGAATTTGAATCAGATGTTAATGATGAAAAAAAGGATAGTTCGAGTAATTTCTCTGCTCAGGCTACAGAGTAATACATGGCACCAAAGAGCCAATTTATCCTTAGTAGCTAGAGTTATACCTTTATCAAATCTAGAAAAAGGAATGCAACAGTTTCAGATGTTAACCTGGAAGTTTAACTCAAGCCTAGCTTTCCAGTCCTTTAACAATTCAGTAAGCCATAAATATCCTTTTATTGAACGCCTTTTCTGAAAGCTTAACTAACTGAAGTTACCTTTAATTGATTGCAACTGAAGGTCCTGATGGAAACAAACAGTAATTCAAAGAGACCAACTTTAGACATGGGGATTGGTCAGGGCAGTCTCTCCCTGAGAAGATGATATTTGAACTGTGGCAGGAAGCATATGAAGGAGCAAGTATATGAACAGCTGGGAGAAAGTTGGAGCTGAGGAAGGAAGTGCACAGGCTCCTGCATGAAGCTGGGTGTTCAGCAGAGAACAAGACAGACAAAGGCTCCTGCCTTGGTGGAGTTCCTCTGGTGGACCTAATTAGACATTCAGTGGTAGGCAATTTATAATATAACTTCAGATAGTGATGTGTTATAAAGAAAGTGAAAGAGAGAGTGATAGGCTGCAGGTAAGGGACAATTTTGGATAGGGTGGGCAGGAAAGGCTTCTCTGAGGAGGTGACATTATGCAGAAACACAGGCAATTTCTGACTTAGAGAAAATCCCTGTTGGAACACTTTGCTCGGGGAAGTGAATTTCTTAAGGATTCTGAATAAAAACAAATATTGCAGGGCCATCTTTGCTAAAGCTAGGAATGTTGGGAGAATCTAACCGATGTTAAAATGCCCCTAGAGACAAAGATTTTTTAATGCCTATTGTGGCCATCTTTTTGATGATGTTCTCAGTTTTAAACTTGCCAAACACGTATGGCTCCATTTTTAGGGAGATAATTCCTAAAATTATGAACATTCTTTTACAACTATGAATTGGCTTGCATTTTGTTTTAGATAGTTGTTATGTGAACAAATACTGACAAACAAAATAAAGAACACAAAGGCAATGCTAGTTCTTCGTCACTCTGTCAGAAGCTCTTCTGGTTTGATGGACTAGTCTGTCAACAATGGAATAAAGCCAGTGTTAACAGAAACCTCAGCTTCAAGCAACAGTATTCCAAAATAATCTGTCTGCGAGTGGAAGTGGCTGGTTTTATATGAGCATGGAAAATTAATTATCAATGAAAAGGCATTTACTTCTTTCACAGCCCATATATTTATTGACAAATAAATGTTCTTTATCTCCCCAGAGGAAAGAACCATTCTCTAAAATTGTTTAATCAATTTACTGACCTGAGTCAAAGCTTTGCGGGGTTAAAAATAAATGTTCTTTCTCAGATAGATCCCAGAGTAGATAAGGCAGTGGGTCTTTGGTATGTTTGTTTTTTAGTAGAGCAATTATCTGGAATATCTTTCCCCCACAAAACTACATTTTTTTCCTCAGTAAACTATAAACAGACTCACTGGTAACTATGGCAAATTGACTACATACATTTACTTTTACTTCCTTCCCAAGCCCCAGAAATGGCATTAAGAGACATTTTTAGGAAGCACCAACCAACAAAGACAGAGAGAACAGAAGAGTAGAACAAAACAAACAAATGAGCAAACAGACAACCTAGAGGCTGGAAAGCAAGGAATGAGTGGTAAAGAGAACCTAATGGACCTGAGAGTACAGATCCTAAAGCCAGCAAAGGAGAAAGCTGGGGACTAACTCAGTTTTATGGAGGAGATCGACAGCACTGGATGTCTCTGGAAATGGGGCTGAGGAAGGTGGGAGATCTACTGAAAGTCTAAAAAGCAGTCCAATCCATCAAACGTCCCCAGCTTCCAGCATGCAGGGAAACGTCCCCTCCTCTCCTTCCCCACACAACTCCCCGATCCTGGCAGAGGACTGGGGATCTCGTCTCTGGGTAAGGTGAGACACAGGGTCTCACGGCAGGGTGGGGATTGAAGGTGAGGTGAGGATACTGAAAACAGGGTGAATAAGTAGAAATAAACACTCTAGTTGCCCAAAACTCTAGTCCTCTTTACCTACCTACCTTTCAGAATATTTGTTGACAGACTTTTACCACTGGCCAGGAGATGAGAGGATCTTTCACCACACAGTCTGACCAGCTCAAAAGAAAAGGTTCAAAGATACTGGCATTCTAGGCTCCCCAGTGAATAGCCAAGCCAGATTACCGTGAAGCAAGCTCCTCTAACCCATGGCCTGAGGGCCCCATGTGGCCCAGGGTGGCTTTGAATGGGGCCCAATACGAATTTGTAAATTTTCTTAGAGCATCATAAGATTTTAGGGGGGACTTTTATTTAGCTTAACAGCTAGTATTAGTGTATTTTATGTGTGGCCCAAGATAATTCTTCTTCCAATATGGCCCAGTGAAGCCAAAAGGTGGGACACCCCTGACAGCACTGGATGTCTCTGGAACTGGGGCTGAGTAAACAGTTGGATAAGCCACTTCCCCACTTTCAGCCCAACACCCCTGCACACACACACACACACACACACACACACACACAGAGATGCCTACTATCTTTATCATCTGAGAGAAATCTTTAATTTGAAAGGTAAAGAGACTAATATAAAACTGCACATAAAGGCAACTTGGAGAAAACACACAACCTATATAGAGAAAAAAAATTTTAAAAAGACATAAATTACATCTTTAATATCCTTAGGAGTGTAAATAAAAAGAGAGATAATGCACCTATGAAACAACGGTAGGACACTATAACAAATTAGAAATACAAAGGACACAAATAAGCTATTGGAACAGTAAAAATAATGTATGTGATAGCAGAAATGAAAAACAGATTTAAAAATTGGAAAATAAAAATTTCTGAGGAAATTTTTCAGAAAATAGAATAGATAAATGGAGTAAAGAAAAAAAGAAAAACTACTTCAGGAAATCCAAAATCCTGATAAAACAGAGAACAGAAAAACTAAATGGGGGTGGGGGAAGGTAAGATATGTATTAATCTTACATTGGCATTGCAAATTACCACAAATGTAGCAACTTAAGACAGCAAAGTATATTTATTATCCCACAGTTTCCATGTCCCAAGAGTCCATGTCCCTTTAGCTGAGTCCTCTGCTCAGGTCTCACAAGGATGCAGTGAGAGAGTCAGCTGGGGCTGCATTTCCTCAGAAGCTCATGTCCTCTTCCAGGCTGATATATTGTTTTGTTTGTTTATTTATTTATTGCAGAATTCAGTTCTTTATTGTTTTACAATTCATGGTAGGTAGGTTAATTTTTCAAGGCCAGTAAGAGAGAGAGGTTTTTTTCTTCTAGAACTTCCAGACTTTCTTTTAAAAGGCCCACCTGACAGGTCAGGCCTAATTTAGAATCAACTGATGAGGGATCCACGTTACTTTTGTAAAATCCTTTCACCTTTGTAATAAACAGCTATATCAGAAGGTTGAGTAACCAAATAGGAGTGCTATTTCATCCCCTTTGCCATATTCTATTGGTTAAAAGCAAGTTAAAAGTTTTATCTACACTGAAGGACAGGAGAATTCTATAAAAGCACCATGGAGAGGAAGTCATGAAAGCCAGCTTAGAATTCTCCCTACCACAGAAGGAGAGGGAATTACTAAAGAAAAAATCCAGTCAGAAATCCCTCCATTTTTCATATTATATGACTGCATACTTCCAGACAGCCCTCATATAATACAAGGCAATTATTCAGACCTGAAACATGATTTTCCAGATTGAAAGGACCCACTGAATGCCAGTATAATGATGAAGACAAACCCATACCAGAATTTTAGAAAACTGTGGACCACAGAAAGATCTCAGGTGTTCTTCTGAGAACAGGTACATGAGAAACGCTTAAGATCTCACATGTCTGAAGATGTCTTTATTCTATCCTCAACCTAAATTAATAGTTTTTCTAAGTATAAAATTCAAGTATAGAAATAATTTTGCTGAATTATTTTGAAGGCATTGCTCCACTACCTTTGAGATTTAAATAGTGCTATTTAAAAATTCAGTGCCATTTTAATCTCTGGAAACTTACCAGATCTTTCTGTGGTCCACAGTTTCCTAAAAGTCTGGTATGGGTTTGTCTCAGGTAGTGGAGCAATGCCTTTAAAATAATTCAGCAAAATTATTTCAGTATTTGAATTTTATACTTAGAAAAACTATTAATTTTGGTTCAGGATAGAATAAAGACATTTTCAGACATGTGAGATCTCAAGTGTTTCTCATGTACCTGTTCTCAGAAGAACAGCTGAGAGTTTTCTCTATCAAAAATGGAAGAAAATCAAGAAAGAGAATGCCAGATAATTAACAGAGTTACTTGGCAAAAGAAAATCACAAGATCACGGTAAAGGAAGATCCCAAACAACCATAACACAAGGTTGAGTAACTAAGCCACTCAGAATGGGAAAAGTTGGAAGTTTTCAAGAAAGATTTCTTCTATAAGATAAAACTGAGAATGGGGAATGAAATTGATAGAATACTTACACATCTTAATGTACTTCAGATAAATGCAAATAATTGACAGAGTTAGGGCTTGAATTAGTGATAAGACAAGAAACTAAGAAAACCACAGTATTAAATGATTATTTCAAAAAGTTGTGCAGGAAAGGGGAAATTCCAATTTACTGTATGGCATAGCTATGAATAATATTTAGATAGTAATAATAATTTCAACACAAAACTGGCTCGTAAATATATATGGAGAATGGGAAAAGGAGAAGGTTGTGTGTGTGTGTTATAGGGGCATGAGGAGGAAAGTGAGCTAAATCTTCAGCTTCTATTGTAAGAGATCTATAGAAAATACCTAAAACTGTGAAAGCAAGAAGCTAGGAAGCATGCTATTTGGAGACACTGAAGTATATATCAAAAGATTACCCCCAAATGGTAGAAGTACTTCTGGGAAAGAGAAAATAGAACAGGGAGAAAGAAGATTGCCATTTTTATACAACAAGGCTTATAAACCTATTTTACATTTTAAACTGTTGCATACATAACCAATGAAAAATACAAAATAAGTACAAACAGAAATAATTATCTATAGAATAGTTTCATTTTTCATATTAGATAAATTGGCTATGTAATTTCTTACATAAATTTACTGTAAAGTGATGTTTCAGATTTACAGAAGAGTTATAAAGACAGTACAGAGAGGTCCCATAATGTGCCACACCCAGTTTTCTCTATTACTAACATCTTACATTAGTATAGTACATTCCATGCAATTAATGGACAAATATTGACACAGTATTATTATCCCAAGTCCATATTTTATTAAGATTTCCTTAGTTATTGTCTTGTGCCTTTTATCTGCTCCAGGATCGCATCCAGGATATCACATTACATGTAGTTGTTATGTCTCCTTTGACAGTTTTTCAGACTTTCCTTTTGATGACTTGGACAGTTTTGTGGAGTACTATGAGGAACGTCCCTCAACTGGAATTTGTCTTATATTTTTCTTATAATTAGACTGGGATTATGGGTTTGGGGAAGAATATCACAAAAGTGTCATTCTTATCATATTATATCAAGGGTATGTACTGTCCAAATGACCTATCCCTATTGATACTAACCTTGACCATCTGGCTGAGGTGATGTGACTCTTCCGCCCTTTCATATTGTACTCTTTGTGAGGAAGTCATTATCCACGGCTCACACTTAAGGAGCTCTGAAGGATGGGTATCTACAAAAATTATTTGGAATACTTCCACACAGGATATTTATCAATTTTATTTGAATATTTTATGGCTCTTTATTTTATATTTTGGGTTACAATGCAATACTGTTAGATTTAGTTGCTCAAATTTTTTCAATTTAACCATTAAGAATTCTTTCAGTTATTTCCTGTGTCTCTTTGACATACGCCCATTAATGTTTTCTTGGTTTTGCTTTTGTTATATGAGTACTTTGTTAGTTTCTGGCACTATAAGACACTTTAGACTCATCTTGTATATTTCCTGCCCAAGTCATAGAATCAGTCACTTCTCCTTTGAGTCTTGGTTCCTCTATTGGAAAACTGTATTAAAACCCAAGGTCTGGACACTAGGTATGTTCATTTCTACTAGGGTATCCTTGCTGCTAGGATACACACACACACACAAACACACACACACGAGTGTGTATTAGTGTTCACTCTAATATATTACAATATGGATCATTCTAGCCTTCTCCCCTTGCTGACCTATCACCTCCCACTCCAACAGTGAGAAACCTAACTCTCGCCATCCATCATCCATTTACTTAATTGTCCAACTCCAGTATACCTGTATACTGGTTTCAAAATTGTCAACAATGTGGGTGGACCATATATTTGAGACCATCATGCAAAGCAAAATAAGCCAGACAGAAAAAACCAAGAACCATATGACTTCACTCACTTGTGGAACAAAGAAGCAAAAACTCATGGACACAATAGTTTAGTGGTTAATGGTTACCTGAGGGGATGGGAGAGCAGGTGGGAGGGAAGGGACAGTGTCTCAAATATATGGTGATAGAAAGAGAACTGACTCTGGGTGCTATACTCATAACACAACACATAGATGATGTACTGTAGAATTGTACACCTGGAACCTATGTAATTTTACTAAACAATGTCACCCCCATAAATTTAACAATTAAAAAAATTGTTAACCCATACCCCCATAAGAAACAACTTGATTGACTAGAATACAGTGCTTATGTACAGTTGCTGCAGTCTTCAGTTTTACAGACTTCACTCATTTCCAAAGTTCTTTAGCTCAGCAACCTATCTCCCTACTACCTTTAGTGAGATTGTTTCATACATTTCTGATATAATTAGATTCTTATGTCATGGTCTGCATTCCATCCTGGGATTCCCTGACCTCCTAAAAGATGTTTTAAAACTTGTACATTTAGTTTCCCTTTTTGTGCTATAACATTCTATGGGTTTTGACAAACACATGGTGACATGTAGCCACCATTACAGTAGCATAGAGGAATTTCATCATCTTAAAAATTCTCCTGTGCTTCTCCTAATTAGCCCTCCCTCCTTCCAACTGCTGGGAACCACTGATATTTTCACTGTGTCTACAATTTTGTTTTTTCCAGAATGTTATATAAATGAAATCATATATTATGTAGCCTTTTCAGAATGACTTCTTTTGCCTAGCAATATGCATTTAAGATTCATCTTTGTCTTTGCATGGATTGACATCTCATTCCTCTTTATTTGCTGAAGAGTATTCCATTGTATGAATGTACAACAGTTTATCCATTTACCTACTGAAGGACATCTTCGTTGTTTCCAATTTTTTGTGATTATTAATAAGCATTTCTGTACAGGTTTTTTAGTATACATAAGGCTTTTAATTATTTGAATAAATACCTAGGAGTATGGTTTGTTGGATCTGTGGCAAGGCTACATTTAGCTTTGTAAGAAACTGCCAAACTTTTCCAAAGTGGCTGGGCGATGTTGCGTTGAGAGTTCCTATTGCTCCACATCTTTGCCAGCAAGTGACAATGTCACTTGGATTTTAGTCATTCTAATAGGTGTGTAGTTACATGTCATTGCTGTTTTAATTTGCGTTTCCATAATGCCCAATAATGGTGAGAATCTTTTTACGTTTATTTACTACCTGAATATTTTGTCTAGTCCATGCTTCTTTTTTACACAGTTTTTCTTTAGAAAGAGTAAAATAATGGTTGACTGGATTTCATGCTTTTAGTTATGGTCATAGTCTAACCCTAATTTATTCCTATTGGTGTTTTCAAAATGCTCCACATCTTTCTGATATTTGAAATAGCATCTTGGACAACTTCTAATTGCCTAATCTCTTTCTTTAACTGTGAATTTGTATTAGTTTAAATCTCAGAGGGCAATTTTATTTTCAAATTCTTAAAGTAAGAAAGAGGCAACTTCATTGTTGCCCCATAAAAGTCCTAGCATGCAGTATTCATTCTTTGCTCTTTGCTTTTACTTCTTTCTTGAAGTAACCATACTTCAAATATTTTAGAACAGCTTGACCTACATTGTAGGTTTTGTTTCATTATTCTAACATTTTTCTTTCAAGCTTTTGTTAAGTGCTGTGGTTCCCAAACTTTGGTGTGCATCAGAAACTCAGAGAGCCAAAAAAATAACAGTGGTGGAGGCTCATTCCATTAGGATAGGGCCTGGACCTTTGTAGTTTCATCAAGATCACCAGGTGTTTTTGATCCCACCTAAAGTTTGAGAATGCTCTCTTTGGTGTTTGGAGCTGAGGGCCAATCTAACACTTAATAGAAAACACACAATGAGCTTGTCTACACACTGATAATAAATAACTTCAGATAATATACAGTTGCAATTTTGCTACATTCCTAACCTAATATTCCATTGGATTGGTATGCAAGAATTTTTTCTAGGGTTGAAATTAAACAGCAGTAGAATATTTTTATAGTATAAGGTACTATGAAAAACTGACTTATTCTGCAGAGTTAACCAAAGGAACATTTTTAAAACATCTGGACACACCATACCGGGTTAAATTAAAACTATTAAAAGATGTACCCCAGAATTTGCATTTTAAGAAGTACACTGTAACATACAGGGTAGACAATCCCTACATCTTTTCTTACTGCTGTTCACTACTCTTCTATACAATAAAAATTAAATGTCAGTTATTTTTTTTACAACAAAGCATTAAGCTGAATTGAGAAGACCAGATTCAACAATACAACATTTTATAACCAGAATGCAACTATTTCTTAGATATTTTCCTTTAAGAACACAAGTCTTCATGTGCTTTGTGTCCTTCTAAGCTATGGCTAATATTCAATATAACTTAAGAGGGCACAGTTCTATTCCAAAGAAAAACTTCATCACATCAAAACATCATTTGCATATTCATAAGATTCCACCTTCAGGCAGAGACATGAGCTCTTTTTCTTGCCAACTATTACATCAATAGAAATATATAAATAAGCATCAAGAAAAATGCGAATGAGGATATTAAATGAAAAAATGTTCACTCACCAGAACGCAGTTTAATATTAGGTGGAGCATACGCTTGCTTGATTATAAAGTAAATTTTAAAGAAAAATAATTGTGCTTGTTGTTAATACAAATATTTAATCATCATTATTACTAATAATTGCTAATACTGATGAGAGTCCTTCTGAGCAATTCTTTGAATTTGCTAGAAAATATAGTAACATACCTTTTTTGAAAAATATATTTAAATTTTACCTGAGGGGTTATTTTTTTAATCAAAATAACACACTAAGGCATGGTTGAAAGCACTTTGCTTTTTCAAAGGTCTCTCCAAACTCAATTGTAATCCAGAAATGAGTATTTTCTCCTGAAATATCAACTGTTTGAACCTCCTTTGCCAGTAACTAATGGTTACCCTTATGAGATATTATATTTCTTTAAATTTTTGCTGTGATAATAATTTTATAATCACTACCAGGCAAATATAAATTTTTTTCATCGTGATAAGAAATTCAAATTCCTCCTCTTAATTTTATTTTCAGCATATTTGGATGTATCTAAACTTTGTCTTAGTTGGTCAATCCATATCACATAATTTCAGTCTTTCCTCCAAGTTAAAAGTGATCTTACTCCTTTCATTTAAAAGATATTAAACAGAAAGTTGACTTTAACATAATCATGCTATTTCATTTCAACAATTCTAAAAAGTCAGTTTAAGGCGAGGTTTTCACAATTTCCATAAACTAAGGCTGCCTAAAATTGTAGCTAGTTTTAGAAACCAAAGAAAGCATGTTGACTGTTCCTAAAAAGGCTGACTGACTTGTGAGACTCAGGTCATTATTTATTGGCCTACCTAGACTCAGAGCTTCCTTAACCTCACACTTAAACCTCAGCCCTCCCCGACAAAGAAATCAGTCTCAGGGTGAGCAAAGTCTGTTGGCTGTCTTTTACCAGAACTGAGAATCAGTAGGTGAGGATGCCACACCTCAACCTTGGAATACATTAGATAAGGACCTGAGAGCACTTCCTCACAGGTTCTGAAGGCTGTTGCCATCAAGTTAACTTGCTCCCCAGCCTCGGAGCACATACTGACTTTATTCTTTACATGAGTTCCTTGTAAAGCAATGGAGTGGTTTTAAAATTCCATTTCTGACCCATAAAAGCTTCAGTGATTCCATTCCTGCACCCCACACAAGCTACTTGCCTGATTGATATGATGCAGGTACAAGTATTACTCACATCTATGGTGAAGGCCTTTAAATTTTATTCAGTACAAATCTAGAACAATTCTCTAAACTTTAAGTTCTTATAGTCATGCTAAGACTTTGATAAATGTAGGTCACAGGTGAGAAAATAGACTGCATTTAACTCAAATAAATTCTTACTGTTATTCTCAAATACCATTTTTAAAGGATTTAAATGCCCCTGAATTGTAAATAATTTTTAAGTATTATAAAATAAACAACTCAAATTACATATGAATAAAATATCCAAAACTGTCATATGTATTTCAAAAGAAATAAATTCTTTTAATGAGAGTTATTGTTGAAACTGTGAGTGTTTAGTCATTAAACCAAGTATAAGACATTACAGGTCTTTCCTGTATGTCTTTCCTATGTTTCTCTCCAGGAATCCAAATTTTTTGCTCAACCAATTTATTTTTAATTCATAAAATGAAAATGGTTTCACCATGAATAAGTACATTAAAAGTTAGCTTTAGAGGAACTGTGGCCATTTTATAAATGAAATGAAGAGAGTAATTTTCATATGTGGGAGTTAAAAGATAGAGTTCAAGTCTGCCTTTTGCTGGCCTAAAATAAATATTTATTTATGAGACTTTACAACTCTAAAAATTAAGTTCTTTACCCCCCCAAACTTGGAAAACATCAACTTTTGGAAATATAAGCACCATATAAAAGTGGGTTGTGGTATTTTGGTGCCAGAAAAAGAATGATTAGTGGAAGAGAAGATGATTTCTCTTCAAAATACCTGTTATTAATTATTCATTAGCCCCGAAAAGTTTCTCTTTTGACTTATATAACTTTAAGTTGTCTTCTCAAAAACCATATTCAGTCATCTATCAATATTTGTTCAACAATTGTAGGAAATACACCACACCAATATGAGATGTTAATAGTAGGGAAGACAGTAGGGGGAAGGAATGAGAATACTTTCTGCACAATATTTCTATAAACATGCAGTCACTGTAAAAAATGAAATCTATCTTTTTAAAAATGTACTCAGAATTCTCTAATATATTGCTTTTGTGTTCTGCACATGGGGATGTCCCAGAATTATGTTTTCCACTGCCTCCTTTGGCATGAACTTCCAAATTTATCCTTAGCTAAAACTCACTCTCCCACCTTGGACAGCAACATGGATATCATTCTATTTCCTGTGTAGCAATACTAATATACCCTCCCAAGCTGTTAATACAGGGTTAAAATATGGTACTCCTTCATTTCTGACATCAATATTAGTTAAGTTTATTTCTCAGTTAAAACTGCCAAACACAAAGTGTAATAAGGAATGTGATCAAGCTGTATCTCTTCTGACATTGTCTAAGTACTATAAATGATTGGTCAAAAATAAAGACTTATGGAAAGAATGAAGTAAGAATACATCCAAAATATTTTAAATAATTCTTTATTATTTTTCCTTTGTTTTGGCTTTGCATATTCCAAAAACCGTGGTAATTATATTTAGTTGAAATACTTTTGATTAAGTAGAAAAATATTAATATCCTAGGGTATAAATAGTTCTAGCTGAGAGCAAACAAAGGCTTCTGGGTGCTATATCGTGCAGAGTCAATACAGTTATCATAAATTTTACTTCTAACAAAAGACATCAGGGTTAACAAAATTGTTTAATTTGCTTAGGCAGGATGAACCTTGTGCCTCTGCAAATTATTTCATGAGCTTTATGTTGAATAATGCTCTAGAGAGATACTTTTTTTCTCCATTTATACCCAAGAAGGAGTTAGCTTCTAGTTTATTTCAAGTACATAATGTATGTGAAAAAGTGCTTGCAAATTAGAGGAATTATTGTAACACAAGTCTGCCTTAAGACATACAGGCTCTCAAGTTAAACAGGAATTACATTCTTTAGCTAACAGATTTATGGAATGTAATGAAATTTTGCTGGTGGGTAGTAAGAATAGACTGCATAGTCTATTTCAATGGGGAATCAGAAAAAGTAAGTAGGAGACAGTAATGAAAAAGAACAATGAAGTTGGAGTCAGAAGCCCTGTATGACCTTGAGTACTTGACTTCTCTAAACCGTAGTTTCTTTATCTATAAAGCAGTAATCTAGGGCATATTATTACAGGATCAAATTACGTATAGATGTGTTTTCTGTCTTTCGAAGAGCTACATTAGTTTAAAATGTTACTATATAAAAGGCGGGGGCTATCCTACTAAGGCATGTGAAATAAGGTGATATATAGGGTAAGCTGTGTTAATGAAGAAAGTCCTTGCTGAGAGCGTCTATAAACCCAAATAAGTGTTCTGGGAACTGTCTTAGGAAAAGTGAGCAAAGCTTCTCAACAACCGTACACATGACAATCACCCAACTCTGGTAAAAATAGCAGGTTTATTTAAAATAACTAAGTTTACGAGGGATGTTCAGGAATGCCTTCATTTAAGAACCACCAATCTGGAGCACAGGTCAGCAAAATTCTTTTTGTAAGAGCTAGATCGTAAATATTTTAGCCTCTGCAGGCCCGTAAATTATCTCTTATCTTCTTCTCCTTCTTCTCCTTCTTCTTTTTGCATTTAAAAATGCAAAGAGTATGTAAAGAGAATTAAAGAGCTCACTTCATAGTATGTAAATTAGTACATGATACATATACAATAGATTTTTAACTATATGAATACTTACATTTTCATTACCATGAAATCCTTGAGTGTAGAACCTGGTACTCAGCACATTTCCTGGCACATCACAGTCACTCAGTAATTGCTGGGTGGATGAATGCAAGAGAGAAAGTCTATGAACAAGGATAAATATTAGAGACTATAGCAATTCCAAAATCTATCCAATAAGAGAGGTGATGGTTTCTCAGTTAATTTCATCAATGCAAATAGTAAAATAAACAAAGAAACAAAACCCAAACAAACCCAGAACCACAAAACCTCTACTGGCTTAATATTAATATTTGTTGGCATTAACTATGTTAAGTAGATATTGGCAAATAATCCATTATATTTGTTCTTTGGAAGAAACGTGGTCTTGATTTTGTGGTACTTTTAGGAAGAAAGAGGCTCATTTCTTGGGTGCAATATCTAGGAAAATTTCTCTGGACACCACGTATGGGATGAGAACGGGAATAGTACACTTTTGAGACTTTGATCCCTAATGTAAGTGATACACTTAAGGCTCTGATTTAGTACTGGATATATTTAGTCAAGTCTTCAAATATAACTAGTCACATGAATTCATTGCTAAATCCAAACTATTAAAACTGTGAATATGAACATGGTGGTCAAGTATGACATTACACTGGTTTCATTGTCATGTAATTGGCTTAAAATAGTTTTTTTAATTTAATCTTTTAGCTTTATTGAGGTATAATTGACAAAAGGTATAAATTTACAGTGCACAACATGATATTTTGATATATGTGTATATTGTGAAATGATTACCACAGTGAAATTACATATCATGTTACATATCATATCATGTTACATGTTACTTTTTTTAAGTGTGTGTGGTGAGAACATTTAAAATCGCAGGAAATTTCAAACATATAATATAATATTATTAACTATAGTCACCATGCTGTACATTAGATCTCCAGAATTTGCTCATCCTGCATAACGGAAACTTTGTAACCTTGGACTACTATCTCCTCATTTCCCCCACCCTCCAGCCCCATCATTGTATTCTCTACTTCTGTGAGTTCAACTTTATTAGATTCCACATAGATCCATGAGATCATACAGTATTTGCCTATCTGTGTCTGATTTATTTCACCTGAGGATATAATTCTTTTTTTAAGACTGAATAATATTCTATTGTATGTGTATATTCATATCTTCCTTATTCATTCATCTGTGGACAAACACTTAGTTTGTTTCCATATGATAGCTGTTGTGAATACTGCTGCAATGACCATAGAGTGCAGATCTCTTCTAGATACTGATTTCATTTCCTCTGGATATATACCTAGAAGTGGAATTGCTGGATCAGAAGGTAGTTCTATTTTTAATTTCTTGAGGAACCTTTATACTATTTTCTATAATGTCTGTACTACTTTACAACACCACTAACATTATGCAAAGATTTCATTTTCTTCACATCCCCTCCAACATTTGTTCTTTTATTTTGTTAGTAGCCATTTTAACGGGTGTGAGGGGATATCATCATGATTTTTATTTGCATTTCCCTGATAATGTGTAGCAATTTTTCAGATACCTGTTGGCCATTTGTGTATCATCTTTTGGGAATTGTATATTCAGGTTCTTTACCCGTTTTTTAATCTGGTTATTAGTTTTCTGGCTATTGAGTTGTTTGAGTTCCTCATATATTTTGGATATTAATCTCTTATCAGATGTATAGCTTGCAAATATTTTCTCCCATTCTGTAGGTTGCCTTTTTACTCAGTTGGTTGTTTCCTTTGCTGTACAGAGGCTTTTAACCATTTGTCTTTCATTTTGTTGCTTGTGCTTTTGATATCATATCCAAAAAAAATCATTGCCCAGAAAATAGATCTATTTTATGTAGTCATGCCTCTTGGCCTTCTGGATATGAAGGTCTGATCTCTTATCTCAGATCAATCTAAGTGTCCATACTCTTGATCTGAAAGCAGCCTTTGACTGCTTTCTCAACTGAGGTGTGCTGTCTTCCTTAACAAATCTCTTCAGTAGTTCTATAGCTTGCACTAAGTACATTTCCCGTGACTCCATCCCACAGGACACCATCAGACTATCACTTTTTAATTCAAGTGAACATTTCTTTCTGCATTGCTGCAGTAGCCTTCTAACAATCTCCTACTTCCAAGATCAACTGAACCAATTTTTCATGGTTCCTTTTACATACCACACTTATCCTGCCTCGTGGCTAGTGCCCTCTTCCCCCATCTTAAATGCCCCCTTAGTTTGCTTAATAGTATCAGTTTAGATATTGATACTTATGCATTTTACTTGGTCCCTGTGATCCAGGAAAAGCCTTACTGCCAAGAACCAGTCTCTCTCTTCTTAGATAAGACTCAGTGATGCCCTCCTTGTTTACCTCTGACAAGACCAGCCACAGAGCCTCCCATTCTCATCTTTGTCTCATAAATGATTAGCTGAACAGTTTGTCCCCACTGACCAATCTGAACAAAATGCTTGACTTGACCAAACTTTAGTCAGGCTTTGCTCCATTCCCTGGGTGCCTGAACTTTGCTCCACCCTTGGGCTTTGGAGTAGAACATTTTCTCCTTAACAGCTCTCCAGATGATTAGCTGACCTCAAGAAAAGACCTTCCTTCGTTAACTGTCCAGTCACACCACCTGCTCATCTCACTCCCTGCTACCTTATTACTTCTAGGTTTTTTTCTCCCTTCCTATAAAAAGAAAATTCCTTTTTGCATGACCTTTCAGATGTTTGCACATCCTATGGTCTGAGTATTCTCCCTATTTCAACAGTCCCCTTAACCTGATTGCAATAACACTTTTGAACAAAATATTTAATCTGACGAACTTTACTACCCCCCCAAGATTGGATTAATACTCCTCAGAGTGATTCCATAACAATCAGAGCACCTAATCACACTGGGGAATAGAATTGTGTTCTTGCCTTGATTTCTCATTAGAATGTGAGCTTCTTGAAGGCAGTCTCTGCGTCCTGTTTACCTTGCATGCTTGGCCCCTTGTAGAGTTTTAAGACATTTTAGAGGTGCAATTAAGACTTTACTTAATTATTTAATTAAATTAACAATCATTTTTTTCCCCCTGGAAAGATGGGCATCTGGTCTGGGAATCTGTTTCTAACCAGTCACATCCATGGATGAATGAGCTGGGGAATGAGGGAAGGGAAGTCACAGTGAAGATTACTCCTCTGCTTCTGCGTGGGAATAACATTCACACCCAGAAGGGTAGTTTAGATTAGGCAAATTTTGCCATGTTTTACTGTTCCTTGGAAAACTATGTGGGACAGGAATTTTAATCATTGTTGTAGAGGCCATCAGTTCTAGAAAAATATCCCAAAAGGAAAAAAACCTTTTTTTTAATTTCTTCTGGCTCAAAATAGTGACTTACATACTTCTAGAGATGGAAGGAATATCAGCTTCAATTTATCAAACACATAAAATGTTAACTGTGCCTTTTTATTGAAACTTTATGACATATATCACCAAGATATGATTTATATTGTACCGGAAATGCTGTTTCCTCATTCCCTGGTCAAGATAGCCAACCTAGCCTTAAACTGAAAACCTCAAGGTAGATAATAAAGGAGGCTGTTTCCTATTTCAAAAGTAGTCCCTGACCTGAGCCAAACTGTCTTTAGAATGACAAATTTTGTTTTGTCTGCTTGTTTTTCTCAAGGGTGCTCTGTTCCTGTGATTCAGATTTCTTACCTAAGTTGTCGATCCATCATTAATATTAGTTAGATCCAGGACTTTCTAATACTCAAACCATTTGCCTAGGACCCTGTTTTATCCACCTGAGTGCTTTGTGGCAACTTAGTCTGTCTCAGTTTTCACTGTCTCGGCCCTGAGACAATACCCATCAATTTCTAATCCATCCGTGTATCTCCAATCCATAGCTATTCCTGAAACTGATGATGATTTTGCTTCAGCCCATACTGACATACCATAGGCTGCCCTGATTCTCCTTGTGTAAAGGCCTCTCCATGCTCACTGTGGCTTTTGGTTGGCTACTTGTCTTGCACTTTCACATGTTACGCCTCACATTTCTATGAATGTTCATAGTTCAGAAATTAAAAATCTGAAAAACATCTATATATTTTAATTAGTTTTAAATTAAATCAAAGTAATAAATGTACATGATTTTAAAAGCCATTGGACAGTACAATATGGAAGGGAGAGGGGGAGAGTAACTTTACCCAAATGATCAAGTCCAACTTCAACAGTGATAAGTCGTGTTGACATAATATGACATGTTGAAAATGGCAATTTCCCTCTGACATCTTTCCCAAAGCCTGTAACCCCAAAATAGTCATTATAAAAACATCAGACAAATTCCAATAGAAAATCATCCTACAAAAAACCTAAACAATATTCCTCACAACTGTCAAAGTTATTAAAAAAAAAGTCTGAAAAGCTATTCCAGCCATGAAAGCCTAAAGGGACATGACAGCTAAATATAATGTGATGTCCTGGGTGGGATCCTGGAAAAAGAAAAGTAATTTTTACATTATGTAAAAATTTAAAAAATCTAAATAAACTATGAACTTTGGTTAATAATGATGAACCAATTTTTTGTTCATTAATTGTAAACAATGTATTGTATGTACTAAAGTGAGATGTTAATACCAGGGGAAACAGTATAGACTATATGGGAACTCTGATTATCTTCTCTAGTTTCTATAAACTGTTCTAAAAATAGAGTCTATTCTTTAAAGCTAAATGGTACCAATAAGTTATATAACTCAAAGAAAATAAAAAGTAGTTCCTGCCATCCCCTTCAAGTACTTTGTTTCAGTGACAACCATTTTTAAATAATTGTTTTTCGTCGCTTTATTATATTTCTAAATGACATGCTTTTGTGGAACTTCTTTTATTTATCCATTTTGGGCATTATCCACTGACTTTCTGTGATGACTCGTATTTAGCTCTCTTCTTGCATGTTCCTTCTCCCAATTATATTTATGTCACAACTTTTGGCTAATCGGCATTGCTATAATTATTTAATCTTGTCCACCATTGAGCTAAATTGTGTTCTGATTTTTTTTTAATAAATTCATTTTTATTGATAGACTTATTGGGGTGACATCTGTTAGCAAGGATTACATAGGTTTCAGGCATACAATTCTACAGTGCATTGTCAACGTGTTGTATAATAAGTTCACCACCCAGTATGAGTTCTCTTTCCATCACCTTATATTTAGCTTCCCCTCCCTCCTCTCCCACCCCCTCCCCTTTCTCCCCTCCCTAATCCACTTGTTCCCAAATAACCATTGTACTATTGATTGTGTCCATGGGTTGTTTGTTTGTTTGTTCATTTCTTTTCTCTTTGTTGTTTTCAGTTTTATATTCCACATATGAGTGAAGTCATACAGTTCCTTGTTTTTCCTGTCTGGCTTATTTCACTAAGCATGATGATCTCCAGGTCCATCCATGTTGTTGCAAATGGCAGTATTTCATCTTTTCTTATAGCTGAGTAATATTCCATTGTGTATATGTACCACAGCTTCTTTATCCAGTCATTTGTCGCAGGGTACTTTGGTTGTTTCTATGTTTTGGCCACTGTGAACAGCGCTGCAATGAACATTGGGGTACATAAGTCTTTGCAGACAAAGGTTTTCAAGTCTTTTGGGTAGATCCCCAGAAGGGAAATTGCTGGGTCAAATGGTAACTCCATTCCCAATTTTCTGAGGAAACGCCACACTGCCTTCCACAGTGGTTGTACCAGTTTGCACTCCCACCAGCAGTGTACCAGAGTTCCTTTTTCTCCACATCCTCTCCAGCACTTGTTATTCCTTGTCTTGTTGATAACAGCCATTCTCACAGGTGTGAGGTGATATCTCATTGTGTTTTGATTTGCATTTCGCTGATAGCTAATGAGGATGAGCATTTTTTCATATGTCTGCTGGCCATTTGTATTTCTTCATGGGAGAAGTGTCTGTTTAGTTCTTCTGCCCACTTTTTAATTGGGTTGTTTGTATTTTTGTTGTTAAGTCTTATTAGTTCTTTATATATTTTAGATATTAGACCCTTATCTGATGCGTTATTTGCAAATAATTTCTCCCATTCAGTTGGCTGTCTCTTTACCTTGTTGATGGTTTCTTTTGCTGTGCAGAAGCTTTTTAGTTTCATATAATCCCATTCATTTATTTGTGCTTTTACTTCCCTTGCCTTTGAGGTCAGGTTCATGAAGTCTTCCTTGAGTCCTAGGTCTATAAGTTTAGTACC